>PVJC01002189.1:0-82195 GCA_004026665.1 Murina feae | reverse complement strand
CCCCCCCCCCCCGCCCCCGAGAACTCTCTACATGGCATTAAGGACACACACACAGAGGCATCTCTCCCCTCTACTCAGTATACACACAGATTTTACTGTGATGTCTGAAGCTGTATAGAATCTCCTGTGGATAAACTGGAATTTTTTTTATGTTGTGTCTCTCTCTCTCTCTCTCTCTCTCTCTCTCTCTCTCTCTCTCTCTCAGTTTCAGTATTAATCATCTTCCAATGGAAAATCATTGCCTTTGGAGTGCATTCGGGGTTCCTTGTGTTAGGGACGTAAGAAGCTGAGGTGAGGGCCCCAGGCGTAGCTGTAGGGCTCACAGGGAGCCAGTGCCCAGTCTGAAAGGGTCTTCTTGGCTCTCAGTTGGTGGCTGTCCCAGGACTGCACCAGCATGTTCACTAGAGAAGAGGTTTTCTATTCTCTTCAAGCACCTATATCCTAGTCTGTGTTCAAAGTGTAAACTGTACAGTAATCAGCCTTGTGTATATGAAAAATAATAAATACTATGCAAACCAATAGAAACACTTTAGCGGTATGTGCACAGCACGAACAGCTCAGCTCTGGGGCTTCTCCGGCTGCGGGAGGAGCCACAGCCTGTCTCCGAGAAGGAGGGAGTAGGGCTGGGGAATGCATCTGTGGGTTCTCAGAAGGCAGCCGCCCCCAAGGTCTCCCAGAGCGAACTCGGTGCTCTAAGTCCAGGCAGCCGGCGGGATGGGGCGCCTAGGCTGACAGCCTCAGTATCCCCACTCTGACCAAGCCCCTCCGCCCACCTGAGAGGAGGGTGAGGGGCCCACTCCTGACCACATGCCAGGGGAGGGCCAGCCGGAGGAGGAGAGATGACCACCGGGAGGCCTGGGGCTAGGAAGGAGACCCCCTAGGCCAGGCCTCCGGTCAGGGCAGGAAGGAGACAGACAGCTGGCTGTTCCTTGCCTCGGTGCCACCCGGGAAGAGCCTTAAAGTTACATCAGAGCCTCCGGCAGAGGGAGGCCCAAATCAGCACAAACCGCCCCGTCCCGCGCGGCGGGCGCCCTCCAGGGCCGGAGAGAGGTTGGCAGGCTCTGCCCCAGAGCCACTGTTCGCGGGGCCGGTCACCCTCCTCCCTGCCACTCTCCTGCCGCGGCCGGAACACATTCACACTTTCCAAGTAGCACAGGAGCTCCCTCAGCCCGAGAGCCCCCCACCGCCCTGGTGCCTGTCGCCAGCCTCGCAGGGCAGCTGGGGGACCGGGCTGAGCGGGGAACCGGAGCGCCACGGAGCCCCCGCCAGCCCGGCCCAGGCGCTTCTGTTGGTCCCGGCGGTTTCGTTTTTGCTTTCGGAGGGGCCAGCCCGGGAGAGGCCCCCCAGGCTGTACCCCAGCAAGTGCAGCGCCCGCCCTCCCTGCGGGCCGGAGCCCAGGGCTGCTCCGCTGCGGGCGGGCCACGGGGCCCAGGGAAGCAGGCGCGGGGCGCTCGCCCCATCCTGCCCTTCCTGCCGCCCCAGGAGCCCTGGCAGAGCCTGCGCCCGCCCGGCCTAGGCTTTGGCACCTTCTGCTCTGTACGGCTTGGCTGCTTGGCCCCGCGGCCGGCCCTGGCGGCATGGCTGCCCGCTCTGGTTGCTAATAGGAGCTGTTAGGGAAGGAGTTTGGGGTCTCCACACGATGCCTAGAGAATGCTGCAGTCTGCACACTAGACGCTTTTTAGAAGTTTTGGAATCACCTTGATTTTTCTAATTGTTATGAAAATAAATCTTTTCTTGACTCTCTCCCACATGCTCTGTAATCGGGAGAGAATTCCCCTTGCCCACTATGATGTATAGACCATTCTCCCTACACCAGCTGAACAAATGTCAAAATTAATAAAGAAATTGACTCATGGCACACGGCTCTGCCTGTCCTTCTCGGTTCATCCTTGCGGGGGAGGGAGGGGGTGAGGGGCTGAGGCAGGAGTGAAGCCTAAATGGCCTGCACCCCAAGGAGGTGTCCAGCTTCCAGAAACCTGGACAGTCCCCCTTAATCAGGGCCACCCACTCTGGGAGCAGCTCCCCAACCCCTGAGATGGTAGAACAGATTTCTGACCCACTGCAAGATGGGGGCTAGTCCAAGGTGGAGGGGGACATCACAAACCACCAGGGTCCATGGCGGAGCCCATGGCTGGCATACACTCAGGGGGAGCCCCTAGCGCCCCCTGTGAAGGCGTCTGGCCCCTGCACTCAACGCCATTCAAAGTTGAAGAACTTTGGGGGAAAACAACCTTTTCCTAATCATTAGTTCCTAATACTGTGTGCAAGGCTGGCCATCACACTGGCCTCAGGTTCTTCATCTGTCAAATGGGAGAAAGGATTAAGTGCTTGTGTGTCATCCTGGGATCCCAGAACATGAATCCCTTTGTCAAGTGGACATTAAACACTGGGATTTGGAACTAAGTCCTAAAATAGCAGCTTGGCAGCACAGCCCACTCAGATGGATTAGAACCTTTTTCTTGTTTTTAATCCAGACTTCTAGAAAAACAATTCCACACACAGCCTTTGTGAGGCCTTTCTTGCACTGAGTTATGCTAGAGGGAGCATGGCTCAGAGACCAGTTCCGTCATGAGCAGCTTGGGGAGTCGGGCTCTGAGCGAGAGGGAGCCCCCTGACCCCTGAGTCCTCGGCCTCCCACTGGAAACCAAGCTGGCAAAAGGGCACTCTGGTCTCCCACCTGCCAAAGCACGCCTGTGGGGAGTGAGGGCCGAGGCGCTCACAGCCGCTCAGGAAAGGCGGGGGGGAGGGGTGGGCAGAGGAGGGACAGAAGTCCACCTGCCCAGGACTCACTCTTTTTCCTGTCATTTGGTCTGTTCAGACCCGTAACATGCTGATTTCCATTCACAAAAACAAACTCTCCAAGAAAGACTGCTGCCCCAGACAGAAATAACCCAAGTCCTTCACTGCTAATTCCCTGTTTGTAAAATGAGAGCCCAGAAAAGCCTTGTAAGTTGTAATAATTCATTGGGGCTGGGGGGGCATGTAGGTGCTCTGTGATTCAATCTAGTTTTATCCATCAAAAATACACTGAGCGCCAACCAAGTGCCCGGCACAGCGAATCACTGCGGAAGCAACAGCTTCTCTGCCAACAAAGATTCCCAACCCAGGGGCCAGGCCAGACAGAATATGGCAACTGCCCCAGCAGAGGCACGAATGATTCCTCGGTGGAGGAGGAAGGGACGGCAAGAGGTGATCAAGGAGGACTGCCCAGAGGCAGAGGCAGGAAGAACACACACCCCGCATGCCCAGAGCTGCCCCCTCTGCCTGGCAGACTCCCACCGCCAGGCTCTCAGGCCAGCCGCAGGGGTCTGCATTCCCCTCCCGAAAGCCCAGCCTCCCCACTTACCCATCCCAGCAGGGAGGAGGGGAACAGGCATCCACGCTCAGACTGCACACTCCCACGGAGGCTCGGGCATCTGCGCACAGGGGCCTGACCCAGCACCTCAGGACAGCGACCCCTGACCGGGGCCTCCTTGCCTTCAGGAGAGCAGCTGCAAGAACTGAGACTGACAGCCAGCAGCTGCCTCAGGAGCCTCCTGCCCCCACCCACCCATCTCTTCCTAGATGCTGGATGGACTTGGGGACCAGGAGCAGGTGGACCCTCTGAGAGTGGACAGAGCTTTCAGAGCTCTCTCTCTCTCTCTCTCTCTCTCACACACACACACACACACACACATGCACGCTGATTTTACAGTCAATCTTTCAAAGTGCAATTTGTCTAAGAAAAGCCGATGTGAGGCCCATGTGGATTTCAACCAATGGCGACGCAGCTGGCGCGGCTCAGCCAGTCTCTGGTCTGTATTCTAATGGGCCATATCTTTATCAGGGAAAGGTGGCTTCTCTGAACTTCAACTTCTCATGAAGGGTCCCCAGGCTCAGAGGCAGAGGAGGGGTCCGAGCTGAGGCGTGGGAGCCGCCTTTCTCCGGGCCTGGCAGGGAGAGAGGGAAGGGGTGCGGACAAGGCTCTCACCTGGCCCGGAGCACCTGACTTCCGAGCAGGTGCCGTGGGCCACAGCCCCTGGGCAGCAGCTGGGCCGATGCCTTAGGTGGGAAGGCGGTTGGGATCCGGGGCCGCTTTTGACCCTCCAAACCTATCATGGGATTCTGGGCCGGACCTCGGGGTCTCCGGGTTTAGGAGCCTGGATCTGGGCTTCCTGCCCCGCCCCCCGCCTCACCCTGACCCAGGGAACATGGAGTCCAACCTGCAAGGGACGTTCCTGCTGAACAATACGCCGCTGGCTCAGTTCTCGGAGATGAAGGCCCCCGTGTGCCAGTACTCGGTGCAGAACTCCTTCTACAAGCTCAGCCCCCCGGGGCTGGGCCCGCAGCTGGCCGCCGGGACCCCGCACGGCATCACCGACATCCTGAGCAGGCCCGTGGCCACGCCGAACGGCAGTCTGCTCTCCGGCTACCCCCACGTGGCGGGCTTCGGGGGACTGGGCTCCCAGGGCGTCTACTATGGCCCCCAGGTGGGGAATTTTTCCAAGGCTGGGAGCGAGTACCCCACCCGGACCCGGAACTGCTGGGCGGACACGGGCCAGGACTGGCGAGGCGGGCGGCAGTGCAGCAACAGTGAGTACAAGGTGGGGGGAGGGGGGAGGAGAGGTGTCGTAAGGGGACACTCACAGTGAGCCCACCCCCACCACCCACTTCTCAGTGGCCATCAGACACATCCCTCAGCTGGGTGCAGGGCACAATTCTCCCCTCCACATCCCACGATTCTCCCCTCCATCTTGCTTGGACAGGGCGTCTTCCCCCCACTCCCCACCCTTCCCAGCTGCCACCTCAGCTGCCCTCCTAGGGTACCTGGGGTCTCTGGGTCTGGGGAAGACCACATGGCCCACACTCACCGGGCGCAGGGTCCAGCTGGCAGCTCGCCTTACTTCTCCCACCCGGAAACCGTGTCCCCACTTCTTCATCCACGTCAGACAATGCTGTCTCCAGTGAGGAGCAGCTGCCTCAGCATCATCTTCCCAGACAGCCCACGCATGCCTGGCTCCATCCAGGGACACAGGGTGCAGTGACCCCATTGCAGTCCCACCTGCAATCTGGGGGGCTCGTTTCCTACCGTCCTCCTCAAGGTTTATGTCAATAACACAGCGACAACTGCCCAGCCCCCAGGGGCAGCTGCTGAGCCAGGTCTGACTCCATGTAGCTGTGGTGAGAGGGCTCTCCTCCCCTACCCATCCCCAAACCTATTTTCAAAGAAAAGGCTGGAGGAGGGGGCAGGACATGCACAGACAGGTGAGGCTCACCTGGGAGGCAGGGAGGTGACAGTGGCTGCCGGAGCCATCCCATGCCACGAAGGCCCTGCCTCCACTCCTGTCTGAACCCAGGGCCACCCACTGCAATAGGTCCCAGCCGAGGAAACGGAAACCCAGCTCCTTCCCTCCGCTGCACTGCTCCAGGCGGCCACACTGCCTGGCAGACTATCCCTCACTCAACCTGGAACAGTGAGTTCCTAGGGGTGAAGACCCCGTCTTTTAAAACATATTTTATAACCTAGTTTGGGGGCTGCTTTAGGCTTCAGGCAGTCTTCCCTCTCACCTCCATCTTCCTCCCCACACACATTCCCCACCCTCCTGTTCTTCAATCCTGGTGCACATCCACACACAGGAAACCACTAAGAAAGTCAGTGGTTGAATTAGCAAAGGGAGAGGGGGCTGAAAAGGAACTCTCTAGAGAGGTCTTGTCCCCTTTCTGTGCCTCAGTTTCCTCACCCAACAGGTGGGCTCTCTGTTTATTCTGGGGCCTGCAGCCCTCCAGCCCAGCTCCTTCCTAGCAGGCTGCCTTGGTGGGGCGGAGGGCCAGGTCTTGAGCCTCTGTGTCCACACTCTCCAGTGTGATGACCCCCAGGCCTGAGCACAGGGGTGAGCAGTAACTTGGGGCTTAAGGCTCTGGTCTCTGGACACCTGGAAAAGAGGATCCCAAGAACAAGGAAGTTAGGAGGGAAGGAATTCTCAGGCCCCTAGGCCCTGATTGTTGCTGGAAGGTGCCTAATCCTTTTCTTGGTTTCCCTGAGGTGGAGGGGAAACGCCTCTTGCCCCCAGGGGATGGCGGGGGAGGGGAAGGCAACATTGCTGAGTAAGAACATTAAACTCAGGTATGGTCCATAGCAGGTCCTCAGCCCCCTCTGTCTCTAAGTAGCTGTAACCTGGGGCAGGTGCCTTTCCAACAGGTGTCTGCCCGTCCAGACATGGCAGAGGTCAAAGTCACTATTATCAGAATGTCAGGACCGCTGCTCATGTGAGAGGTGTCACAACCCACCCACCTATCCACCCGCCCCAACTTCAGTGGCTTCTCTGTAGATGGGGGAGAAACAGGGCAGGCACCCCACTCAGCCTGCTAACCGCACTTGTCCTTCCTCCTGCCAGCCCCCGACCCCCTGAGTGACAGCATCCACAAGAAAAAGCATACTCGGCCCACCTTCACGGGGCACCAGATCTTTGCCCTGGAGAAGACCTTTGAGCAGACCAAGTACTTGGCTGGCCCTGAGAGGGCCCGGCTGGCCTACTCCCTGGGGATGACCGAGTCGCAGGTCAAGGTGAGTGTGTGGAGGAGAAGGTGACGGCCTGGCAGAGAGGAGTGTGAAGGACAGGATGCACCCTTGCTCTCCCAGCAACTCCCAGCTCTCAGCGAGGGGCCTCCTGCTGTTTGGCATCGCCTGCCCACCCACCCTAGAGATGGCGATAATTACCTTAACCACCAAATGGCTGTCAAGACTGAGCCCAGTTTCCAAAGTTTTATTAGTAGCAGCTCCTTTGCCCCTCACAGCAACCTTGTGATGGGTATTACTACCCATGCTACAGATTAAAAACACAAACAAAAAAAAACAGTCTGAGCTGAGCCCCACTCAAGTGGGTGGGGGCGGGGGTAAGTGCAGAGATGGGAGTCAAACCCAGATCTGTGGGACTCCAGCCTTGTGCCTTCCTCTCCTCTCACTGTCTGGGCTGGAAATTTCGAGAGCTGGTGGCAGCCTCTGACCCAGATCAGGAGTCAGCCTCTGGGCCACGTTAGGACTGGATTCAGGCTTGTTCTATTAGTTGACAGAGGAAGCTGGCCTTGGTTTACCAAACTTTATGTTCGGATGCAGGGACCTGGCAGATCCATGCAGGGGTCACGCTCACGCCCATACACAACAAGGGGCTGAAATCTGTAAGGGCTTTTGCCTCCTGAGGCTCCTGGGGTAGCTTTGATGCTGGATCTCTCCCAAGGGACTGTGAGAGCCAGGCACCAAAGACCTGTGCGCTGTGCTGGGTGGGACTGCCCCGCTCTGTGACATGGCGACAGGCGGAAGGGTAAAGGAAGTGCAGGGGAAGGTGGGGACTCAGGGCCGTTCTGGCCTCTGCTCAGGGCCCTGGATCTCCAGCCACCGACCCTGCAGCCCGCTGGCCAGCCCAGTGTTCACTCTGCTGGATACTCATGTGGCTTTCTTACATATTTTTCTGCTTTAGCTACTTTTCTTTACTCTTCAACTATCTCAAGCATGGAGACTATATTATTTTTATAATTAAGGGGAAATTCTTAAATGACGTTCAGTGAGGGACCGTGGAGCTAAAACAAGGTGTGACTCCTGAGCACCTGCCGACGTGCCCTCACCTGGGCTACACCCTCCCCACCCCGCTGTCCCAGCCTCTTCCACCCAAGCGCCCAGATGGCAAACCACGGGGAGGGTTACGGCTCAGCCTCAAGGGCCGCTGCACTCACAATGCTTATTTTTTTTTATCTCCCCCTAAGAAAGTTCGTGTGAATGTGACAGCCGACTCGGTCGCTAAGCCATTCATTTACTGTAATAATAAGGGCTGTGTACCTGCCACCGAGCGGAGCCCCTCCGCCAAGGGGCCGCGCGGTCCTCGGTCTCTCTCGCCCCAGGTGTGGTTCCAGAACCGCAGGACCAAGTGGCGGAAGAAGAGCGCCCTGGAGCCCTCGTCCTCCACGCCCCGGGGCCCCGGCGGCGCGGGCGCGGGCGCGGACCGCGCGGCCTCGGAGAACGAGGACGACGAGTACAATAAGCCGCTGGACCCCGACTCGGACGACGAGAAGATCCGGCTGCTGCTCCGCAAGCACCGCGCCGCCTTCTCGGTGCTGAGCCTGGGCGCGCACAGCGTCTGAGCCCGCCCCGCCCCGCCGCCCGCGCCCCCGGGGCGCCTGCAGCCCCCTCCCCGGCCCCTCTCCCCGCCCAGCTGCCGGGGGGCTGCGGAGCAAGGAGGAGGGTCAGAACGGGTGGAGAAGACCAGCCTGGCTGAGAGAGGAGGGAGCAGAGAGGGAGCCCCGAACTGGTCCTGAGACCTGCACCCTCTCTGCCTCTTGCTCCCCGCCCCCCGGGGGTCCAGGCCAGCCCCGCCAGCCCTGCGGTTTCCTAAGTGCACAGGTCGATAAACAGGACCAGACTCTGCACCCGGGACACTGGCTGCGGGGTCCCAGACTGACCACCGGGATCCGCTGTGGGACGTCCCCCGGGGAGGCCGCTCGCCCCGTGCAAGCGGCTCCCTTCTGCCCCGGGAGTTGAGAAACCAGGGTCTGGGCCCAGGGCAGCTGCCGGCTGAGCGGGAAGAGACGATGGCATGTCCAGGATGGTACCCTCCTCAGACCTTGAGGGGCCAGAGCCGAATACATAACCCAGCTGGAGGAAAGCCACCTCGGGGCGGGGAGGTGGGTGCCAGGGAAGAAGAAACACGGTGAAACCCCAAATCAAGGGTCACAGCCCTGGAGGGAACAGGCCTGGCCTCCTTTCTCCTCTTTGCTCTTGATGGAGATGCCCCCAGACTGGAAGGGACAAGAAGGCCCACAGCTGGGAAGGACGGAGGTGGTAGGCAAGGGCAGAGGAAAGATGAGAGCCCTCGCAGCTGAGGCCGCACCCCAGAGCCAACTACCTGGGCTTTCTGGGTGCTGATGCAAGGACCACCCAGAAAGAGGGGAGGGACAGTAGGGCTGGCAGAAACCTCAGCATTGCCTGCTCCTCCAGCTGGGTGCTCAGCAGGAAGGGAGAGGCCTCTGCAGAGAAGGTGCACCAGGGTTTGCAGGGGACCTGTCCTTTCCTTGGACCCCCTGAGCCTGCACTGGAGCTGATGCTGGGCTAGCGGGGAGGACACTGGCCAGAAGGGTGGTGTTTTGCTACCGGCAGGTGGAATGGCAGGGGGAGGCACGCGGGGCTGACCAGATGAATGCAGCCCAACAGGGACCAAGCATTTGCCCAACTTCACTGGCTTTAAAAAAATAAAGAGTAAAGCTCTGGTCGGTGTGACTCAGTTGGATGGAGCACCATCCTGTACATCAAGAGGTGGTAGGTTCAATTCCTGGCCAGGGTACATACCAGGCTGTGGGTTCAATCCCCGGTGGGGGACCGTGTGGGAGGGAACTGATTGATTGATGTTTCACATCGATGTTTCCTTCCTTCTCTCTCTCCCCCCCTCTTCCTCTCTCTCTAAAATAAATAAATAAATATATATATAAATAAAGAGTAAAAATAAAAGTCCCAGAAACCTCCCGTGGCTCTCATTCTTCTGTGAAACTGGCTGTGGAGTCCCAGGCAAGCCAGCCCCGAGGGGCCCTCCCAGCGGGCAGGCCTCTCCCGGAGGGGGAATATCAGTGCTCTGGGCGTCTGGAAGCTTTGCATGAGATTGTCAACTTGAAATCTCATTGGTGTGCGCCAGGCACTGTCCCAGGTGCTGGGAAACCTGAGTTTATTGGGGGCCCTGACCTCCAGGAATTCATAGCCTTGTGGAGGAAATGATCTATTTGGCGCCACATAGATGAGAGAATGAGGGAGAAATTAAAAGTACTAATGTGAACTGAACGCCTGCTAACTTCTCCCACAACGAAGGCCTAGCTTATCCCCCTTGACCCCACAAGAAACCTAAGAAGTTCTCCTCGTTGCATAGATGAGAAAACAGGCTCAGAAAGAACCTGAACCAAGTCACTGAAATGGGTCGAGCTGACTCCAAGGCCCTCACACCTGTTTGCCCCACCTCAGGGGGCAGCCTTTTCTGCAAAATGAAGGACTGGAATGAGAGGTGCTCACCTTTATGATCTCGGCAAACACCAAGGCCCACGTAGCAGTGAGCAGCTGCCCTCTCAGCTGCCCCAGCTAGTCCTTGGGCCTGCAGGCAGGTGAATCTGGTTGGTGGAGTCAGCTCAGGTGGAAGGAGGGAGGAAGACCCCAGCCAGGAAACTGAGGCGCCAGCCTGATGAACCCAGAAGACAGGGTGGGATGACAAGAACATAGACATTGCTTTTAAGCTCTACCCCTCGATATGCAGTGATGGCCCCATGTGGAGTCTCGCCCCATAAAGGGGGAAGGATATAAGAAGGCAGCTTCTAGGAATTGACCACCATCTGTGTACTCCTGGTCACAAGGTGCATTGAGGAGGCCTCTGCCAACAGGGGTGTCCTGAGCGGGGCCCTGAGACCACACCCAGCACAAGGGGTAGCAGCCTGGGAGGACCTGAGGACACACAAAGACAAACGCCTCTGAAACCTTGGGGAGCCAGGCATGCAAAGTCATCAAGCAGATATGGAGAGAAAGCTAGTGACCAAAAACCTGTGCTTGTTTGCCTTCGTGGTAACCATATTGTAATCCCCACTGCTCTGCTATGACTATAATTCTTGCATGTCTATTTAAGTCGCCTGGAGTCAGTATTAAGCCAAGCCTGGAGGAAGGTTTTTTCCTGGGAGACGTTTGCTGAGCTAAACAAAACCTCCTCCAGTCAAGCCTCTGGGACACCTGCCACCTGACCCTGTGGCTCGAGGGCTCCAGCCTTGCCAGCGTCGCCCCTCCCTCACTGCTGTCATGAGCACAGGGACCACTGCTCATACCTTGCTCAGGCTTCCTCAGAGACTCGATTCGGAGTTTGAAGGAAGAGAAGAACCCAAGGTGAAGGGCCCAGGCTCCTGGGGGTGATTGGGAATGTCTTGCTCTCTGCGGGTGTTCACTTTCATGTGCGCGCGCGTGTGCATGTGTATGTATATGTGTGACTATATGTGTGCGTGTGTGTATGTTGCTGAAGAACAAAGGCTGTCTCATTTCTGCCCTGGTTGGTGTGGCTCAGTGGTTAAAGTGTTGGCTCTCACACTGAAGGGATTTAGGTCTGATTCCTTGTAAGGACACATATTTGTGTTGCAGGTTTAATCTCCATCCCAGTCATGCAGGAGGCAACCAACTGATGTGTCTCTCTCACATAGATGTTTCCCTCTCTCTCTCTCCCTCTCCCCCTCTCTCTCTCACTCTCTCTCTAAAAAAATAAATAAATAAACGGAAGAAAAAAAGACTATCTCACTTCTCCCATCATAGAGAAATCATAAGCCATAAACCCACCCTCACCCATTGTTTATGTGTGGTCATGAAAGGGACTCTTCACATACAATGAGTTAAAAAATAAACTTTAAAGATAATCATGCTTCTTGCAACTTTTCTGCAACCACATCACAAACTGGTCAGGGCCGAGGCAAGGGGAGGGGATTAAGTCCTGTGCTCCCACAGCCACGAAATCCTGCTCTGACAGGCAGCCAGGAAGCGCCACCGGACAGGCACGGGCCCTGCCACATCCCACAGCGCGTGCACCTGTGGTTCCCATGTTAGAAGGACTCGGGACATGTCCCCACAGGATGGGGGGGAAGGTAGAAAACGACAGTGGGCTAGAACGATATCCTGGCCCAGGGAGCCATCCCCACCATTTCCCTGACAATCCACGTGCTCGGGCTTCGACAAGAAGTCACCTTCCTGGCCCCTCAGGACATGTGGGGGGGTGTGTCCCACTAGCACCGTGGTACTCAAAAGCCTGGACCAGCAGCAGCAGCAGCGGTGGCCTCGCCTGGGAACTTGTTAGAAATGCAGACACTCAGGCTCCGTCTGAGACCCTCGGGATCAGAAGCTGCATTTCAGCAAGATGCCCGGCAGTTTCTATGCACACAGCAGGGTGAGAAGTCTGTACGTGTGTGTGACTGGGTTGATGTGTCCAGCTAGCACTCCTCTTCTCAAAGCACAGAGCCTGGCCCAAACCAGGTGCTCAGTAAAGTATTCCTGGACGGCTGTAGATGGGCGTAAGCAGATTCCTAGCATTTGTGACCGTGGATAACACAGTTGGGACCTGATGGTGAAGGGAGAAAGTCTCAGAGGAAAGAAAGTGGCTGCAACAGGGCACACACACACTGCTTTCCCAGGCAAGGCTGGGGCTGCCTCGGGTACAAGACTAGATGCCGAGAGGCCCACAGCCAAGCACAGGAGTCCAGATCGACTCCTAGCAGCAGGCAACAAGCGGCAAGAGGAAGTTCAGAAGCTCAGCCATCTGTGGGCATTTGGTAATAGGACTAGAGACCCAGCTTAGGTCAGAGGCCTTTGAGGACATCACGGTGGTCATATTCATAACGATGCCCCAGCGCCTGCAGAAATATGAAGCTGTGTCCTTCGCCTTCTGCATGAGATGGCCAGAGGAGCATATCTTAGAAGGATTTTCATTGGGATATTATTTTGCTTAGAACAATCCATCACCTGATGATGCTCAGATAAACAAAATAGCACCAGGTCAAAATCTGCTGTTGGATCATGTCATTTCAACTTGGTCAGAGGTTGGGTTGGGAGTTTATGGAGGAATCTCATATAAACCTGCGTAAAATGGATTGCCATCGTTTGAGAGGCAGAGGCCATGGGAGTCCCTGTGGTCACCTTGTCCCCAGGGCCCAGAGCTCCAATAGGACCCACCGGAATCAGGTCAAGATACCGAAGGGCACTGGTTTGCTCCCCATAATGCAGGAGGTCCACAGTGCAGAGAAGACTCCGGTGCCTTCGAAGAAAGGGACTCCTAACCGCTCTATTCAAGTCTATTCGTTTGTTTTCCAAAAGCTATGTGCAATCTAGTAGCCCCATTTTCCAGATGAAGAGGCTGAGGCAGAGAAGTGACCTGCTGTACCCCAGGTCCAGGGACAGTCAGTGGTGACTCTGCTCAGTTTCACAGTCTGCGCCCTGTCCTCTCACCACACCGCCATTGCAATGACCACATCTACTCCCCACGCCTGCTGTTACTTCCCACTAATGTTCTAGGGACTTGACTTAGCTCATTTAATTTTCAAAAACCCACAGGAAGCCCTAATTTGTTTGGCTCAGTGGATAGAGCATCAGCCTGCGGACTCAAGAGTCCCAGGTGTGATTTCGGTCAAGGGCATGTACCTTGGTTGTGGGCACATCCCCAGTAGGAGGTGTGCAGGAGGCAGCTGATTGATGTTTCTCTCTCATCGATGTTTCTAACTCTCTATCCTCTCCCTTCCTTTCTGTAAAAAAATCAATAAAATATATTTTTTTAAAAACCCACAGGAAACAAGACTATTATTATACCCATTTTATAGCCAAGGACACTGGGACACAGAGAAGCTATGTAACTTGCCATAGGTCACACAGCTTAACCCAATCTGACTGACTCTGGAGCTTCCATTCTTAATCACTACAAAAGGGAAAGAGAAAGGGCCCATCTGAAGTCTGGGCTGTGAACTATGTAAAAAGAAACTTAGGGTTATATGTGTTATGAGTTAAAATCCATGCAATCAATGGGAAGTCGGCTTTTTGATTGGCACAGTGCTCATTGCTGGGGATACAGACACAGAACAAGCTCCCTGGCCCCCTGCTACTCAGAGTCTAGAAGGAGACAGGCTGGCAAGAAAGGAAGTGAACACAATGCAGTTAGTGCCATGAGAAATGTCTTCCGAGGGAACAGCAAACCCACAGCAGGCCGTGGTTAAGGAGGAGAGAATTTCATTAATGGCAGTGTACCTCAACAAAAGTGCATTTTACGAGTGGTGCACACAATACCATATCTCATCAAAAGCATCACACCCTTTAACATACAAGGAGCACTAGAGTGCAGGCAACTTTCATCAGCAAGAATCATTGTCTCAACACCACCTGAAAGGAAGGATTTGTGGCTTTTGAATGAAAAGCAATGACCAGATTCCCATGTGACACAATGCTATGCTTACTGTGACACTCTATCTACTTCCATGGACGCTATTCCATTTGGTCCTCAGATGGACTGGTCATCAGGTTTCATGCCCAGTGTGCATAAGAGGACACTGGAGCTTGGAGTGTTGAGGACACCTGTCCAAGGTCAAAACTCCTTGTCTTCCAGGTCTAAGTCCAGGGCTATGTCTACTCCCTGGGTGTATAAAGACCTAAAGGCTACAGAGGGCACGAGAGGACCAGGTCAAGTTCACTACTCAAAGACACACTCATCTACGTGTTGTCATGCATGATTGCAGCAAACATCGTTTTTCTCGGTGTGGCTTCTGCTGCTTTGTAATTGACGGTCAGTGTTCCTAGATGGAGCAGACATACCACCGCCAGATACTTATTTAGGCTGTTTCCCAAGCTTCCCTGACGACAGGACTTAGACATACAGATTCCCGGGGCCCTTCCGGCTATTCAGCTCAGTTGGGCAGGGTGTGGCCCTGGAATGTGCCTCGTTAACTAGTGCCCCAGAGCACGGGGAGTGGGCAAGTTTGCCAAACAGTGAGGAACACACACACACACACACACTTTAGAAGCCCGACTCAAATGTAAATCCTGGAGTTGTTCATCACGACCTTCACTGAGTTCTGTAGCTTTTCCTTCTTCCCCCGGTGACAAAGAGTCAAAAGTCAGGGAAGGCAGGCAGCAGGGGTGGAACAAAGCTGCAAGGGTCTGGTCTTCTTCCCAGTGAAAGAGGGAGGATGCAGGGTCCTTGCGGTTTCCCATGCCACTTGTGGGAAGGTCTAAGATAACCACACCCCCAAGGGCTACTGGGAGGGACCCTGCTCTAAGGAATTTGCTAAACACGGCCACTGCATCCTGGAAAAGAATGCAACGGTGGGCTTGCCGAGTCCTGCTGGGACTACCACATGCCCAGGAAACCAGGGCAGAGGGGTCTGTGCTGCAGGATGACATAGCTCAGGGAATGGCAGCTTCTACCCTGAGAGGAGTAAAGGGTGCAGTGTGCTTCTGTGGTCTGGGCTTGCTGGCACTGACCCTGGCCTTCTTCTGGTGATGCCACCTGGACTTTTCTAAGGAGAAACAACCCACCTGCCATGTTTGATTGATCTACTGTGGGCAGGCTGACCCCACCCCCAAATCTGGGCATAGACGAGTGACACAGTCCTAGACCAATCAGTGCATGCCACCTCTCTGGTTGTGTGATGGGCTAGTTCAGGGGTGCCAGACTCAATTCCAGCCAATGAGCCAAGGACCTAAGTTGTTCTCGGTAGCACTTCCCTTACCTCTCTGTCTGGCATTCTTTTTGGCTGCTGCAGCCACCTTGCTTCTGTGAGGGGCACCTGCCCGAGAAGAAAGCAAATGGGAAGAAAAATAGGGCTGAGAGAGAGGGAGAGCAGGATTGAACTGATATTGTTTCAGGCCCAAATGCAGCCAGGCCTGATCTACTCCAGCCTTTTCAGGAGACAATAATACCTTTTCGTCTTAATTGAGTTGGGTTTCTATACTTTATAACAGAAAGAACACTGATAAGGTAAGAAAATAATTTTTAAAAAAATATTTTTATTGATTTCAGAGAAGAAGGAAGAGGAAGAGAGAGAAAGAAATATCCCTGAGGAGAGAGAATCATTGATCGGCTGCCTCCTGCACGTCCCCCACTGGGGATGGAGCCCATAACCTAGGCACAACCTAGGAATAGACCCATGACCTCCGGGTTCATAGCTTGACTCTCAACCATGAGCCATGCCGGCTGGGCAAGAAAATAAATATTTTAACTGTGTTAACACACACAGAGAGAAAAAAAGTCCTGTTGCTTGCTTATAGGCTGTCCCTGCCAGGGAGTCCAATTGGGGAACATATGGTGAAAGGGAGCTACCCTGGGTTAGAATTTCCCAGTGTCCCCCTCCCCCGCCCCCGCAACCATGACCTGAGAGCTGGGTCCTGCTACCCTTTCTCTCTCTTCACTCCCAAACTCTGCACTCAGCTCAGAAGGCCAGGTTGTAATGCCCCCCTCCTTAGTGACAGAAAGGGACTGGATTAAACAAACAATTCCTCCCACCCCCAGTGTTTATTGGTTCTGAGTTTTGGTCAAATTCCTGATGAGAGCAGCACCTGGCTCTTCTGGGGAGTGACTCTGAGGTTCCGGTTCTGTGGAGGGTCTGCAGACTTAGGCTGCCTTCCAGGAGATGGCCTGTCTATCCCCCACCCCCAGGAGGCCATGACAGTCCTGGGCTTTGGAGGGGCCTCGGGGTGGAGCAACTCCACCCCTGGCACCTCTGTCCTCTGCCTGCGCTTCTGTGAGAACAGTATGCAGTAGGCTGGCCCCTTCTTGCCCTGTAAGCTGTGCTGAACCTACACAAAGCAGATCCAGTCTTGTTACCACATCACTTACAGCCCAGGAGTCTCCTGCCTGACGGTCCTGCCTGGGGCAGCCTCACTTGTCTCGATGCTCCCTGCCAGTGCGCCCCTCAGAAGCCTGACCTGTCCCCTCTAATACACTGTCACTTTTTAATGGGGAACCTTTTTTCTGCCCAGGGCCACTTGGATATTTATAACAGTCCCAGGCCATACAAAATTATCAACTTAAAATTAGCCTGGCCCTGACCGGTTTGGCTCAGTGGATAGAGCATCAGCCTGGGGACTGAAGGGTCCCAGGTTCGATTCCGATCAAGGGCATATACCTTGGTTGTGAGCACATCCCCAGTAGGGTGTGTGCAGGAGGCAGCTGATCAATGTTTCTCTCTCACTGATGTTTCTAACTCTCTATCCCTCTCTGTAAAAAAAATCAAATACATATATGTGTGTGTGTGTGTGTGTGTGTGTGTTTAAATTAGCCTGCTATATGTGGTCAAACATTTCATTAACTCATCCCTAATGCCCTGGCAAAGCCAGACCAAATGATTCCATGGACCTTACATGATCCTCGGGACGAATGGTCCCCACCTCTGGGGTAGAGCTGAACCGAAGCCTGGCCTCCCTTTGGCAACAGCCTTGGGTACCAATGGGGCGAAGACCCCGATTGCACAGATGGGAAGAGAGCTTCAGGTGACTGGCAGGGGGAGGAGCTGGCTGACCTCCAGGCCCCCCTGTGCAGGTCTGCTGAGGTGTCCTTGTCAGGGAGAACCCCCTGGGTCAGGGCACAAACAGCTCACATTCTGTGAAATATCTCTTTCCTCCTGTGTCTTCCAGGGGAAGGTGCCCTCGCCTGAGCAGGGACAGTGAGGTTGGAAGTGGAGGAGGAGGCCCGTCCTCTTGACGTAGGGCATTTGCCCGCCTCTTTCCCTGCAGCCAGAGGGCAGGCATTCAAAAGCCCCCACTAGGCCTCTCTTTGCAGGCAAACAAATATCATTAATCTCGGTAAAGTGAGTGAGAGCGCATTCATCCATCCAGGCGGGAGAATGAATGCTGTGTCAATAGGAAACTAGTGTTTACCTCTGCCCTTTGCAGCCCCCCCTGCACCCCTCCCCCACACTCCCCCCCGCCTCCTGCCCTTGCTACAGAAAGCTCAGGGCAGACCAGCCCAAAGGTGGAGCCATAGTCAGAGGAGAGAAAATACCCCACCCCACATCCCCACACCCCCCACTCCAACACAGGGGCAGGCCTGGGACTGAGAGAGGGGTCCTGCTGAGAGGAGCTCCCTACTGCAGGGAGAGGACAAGAGTCATTGGGCCTCAGACAAGGTGAGAGGTGACAGCAGGACCTCAGGTCAGAGACGCTCATGGGACAGTGAGCCCTGGGAGACATGCTCTCCCACCCAACTCGGTCACACAAAGGTCACAGGAGACTCCCTTTTCTTTCTGTGCACGTGGCCATGACCTCTCCCACAGCAGGCCACGGGCGGCTGCACAGGCGGAAGGGGACGCTGTTACTGGCCAAGCTGCTGTTTAGTGCGCACCCACTAACCACCAGGCACCATGTGTGATGGCTGCAAGTCCCACGAAGCAAGTATTCTGCCTTTTTCTCAGAGAGACGACCCAGCAGTGCAGAGCCATTCAAGAGGTTAGCTGCAAGGCCCTACATGGGGAGGGGGAGGGTTTGAACCCCCTGTGACTCCACAGCCACACACTTCCACTCCAGGAAGGATCAGCCACGGGCACTGGAGGTCAAGTGCAAAGACAGGAAGTGGCTGAGAAAGCCCATCAGAGGCATTCTCCTCCCTCCACCCAGCAGGAATGCCTCCCGGTGGGAGGGCGGGGGAGAGGCAGGGCTGTGCCGGCTGACTCGGAGCGTGAGGGTGTGTGCGTGCCTGTGTGTCCCAGGAAAAGAAACCTAACCGGCCGATAAGATCTCTCGTTTCCAGAGCAAAGAACCAATTAAACACAAGGCAGATGTGAGCAAATAAAGCTGTGGCGTCCAGAGAGAAAATCAATACCGGATTATACGTCCCAGCCCAATCATATACCAATTAATACAGAGCGGGTGGGGCTGGGGGCTGGGCACAGGTGAGCCCAGCAGGCTGCAGGGCTGACCTGCCTGCCCCCGGCTACCCTACCATCGGGGCCTCCTCTGCAGGCCCTGATTCTAAAGGGCCTGTGTCTGAGGTCTCGGGGGAACCTGTGTGGCTCGGGGGAAGGAGGATAAAAGGAGTCTCCCCTCAGTCCTGTGGGCACTAGGGGCAGAAGGAAGAAGGGCGAGGTAGGGGAGAGATGTTTGGGAGGCTGGGACCCCCTGGGAAGGGACAGACAATCAGACAGGGTGGACGGGCTGCTTGACCTTTAATTTGCTACAGACAAAAATAAGGGGCCCTGCCCAGTTTGGCTCAGTGGATAGAGCATCGGCCTGCGGACTGAAGGGTCCCGGGTTTGATTCCGGTCAAGGGCATGTACCTTGGTTGTGGGCACATTCCCAGTTGGGGGTGTGCAGGAGGCAGCTGATCGATGTTTCTAACTCTCTATCCTTCTCCCTTCCTCTCTGTAAAAAAATCAATAAAATATATTTTTTAAAAAAAATAAGGGCTTGCTTTTAGAAAGCGATAGAAAATTAGGCAAAAATGGGAACAAATTTCCACGCCTGAGAAACGACGAGGAAGCCCCTGGCTATTCTGTCCGTGTTTTCGTTAATTCAGAAAGCACAGCCAAGAAGTTAATCATTTTCAAGGGGAGTGATAACAGCAGCACAGGTCGGTGGCCGTGGGGACAGGGTGGCCCAGAACCTTCCATGGAAGGGCTTCAGGCTCATCACCCAGTGCCAGGGATGAGGTGGCATGGCACACAGCCACCTGCCAGCGGAGTTATCAGGTAGAGCAAGTCTCCAACCATGGGAGGTGGCTTTGCAGCAACAGAAGAATCAGTCAAAAGTGCCAGCGTCCAGGGAGAGGAAATCTGGCCGTGGGCGCGAGGGCAGTCACAGACTGCGAAGTCCTGCCCTGGTGGGGGCAGGACACATGGCCCAGAGCAAGCACGCCCTTCCTTCAAAATCCCCAACACCCTCGGGCAAAGGGGCCCAGCACTGTGCGGAAGCCGAGCGCACAAGTGGAAGGAAAGGTGGAGAGCGGCGATGAGAAGGGCACCTGCCTGTTTTCCCCACAGGAAGCCCCTCTGGCCAGAGCCCCGCCTGCACCTTGACTAAGCCTGGGCCGCTTCAGACCCAGAGGCCCTTTCCAGGTGGGAGCTCTGTGGGCCAAGGACTGTTGCACACCAAAGAAAAACGAAATTTGCTAGCCGAATATTTTTTAGACATTTTGCAAGATGCACGGCCTCCCTGACAATTTTTAATGTACTAACTGCCTGGTCCAGTGAGTTGATTAATTGGTGCTGGAGAGATCAATAAAAAACAGAAAATTAAAACAATTTTAAAGTGATTAAGTAGTTTAACACCTGTCTCCCGTCACGTCAGCGCAGGAAGAAAAATAAAGCAGGTGTCGAAGGGGCCTCCTGAAGCAAGAGAAAACAGCGCCTGCCTTGGAGAAATGACAAATCACAGCTGGTGGATCAATCTGAGTGCAAGCAGCCCTTCCCCGAGCCCGCGGGCTCTCGGCAGCAAGAACCAGGGACCCCAAACGCTGGGCACCTCCCCCAGCCACTCCTGTAGAGCTGCTCCTCAGGCTAGGAAGGCAAGTGTCTGCTGAGACCCTGCCAACAGGGTGGGAGGAAGCAAGGGGAGCCGGAGAACACGTTGGCCTAGATCTGGATGGGATAAGGCACCCGCTAACCTTCTGGCCTCATTTCCAGCCATTCGGAGCTGAGTCTGCAATATGTGGAGGGTTCGAATGCAATGAGAATGCCTTCTGGGAGCCGTGGGTGAACAGAAGGAAGTAGTTGTAGCTCTCTAGCATCACCAGGTCTTCTGGAAGCTTCAGTTTTCCACCCTGACTGCCAAGGGAAACAGCGTCTCAACCCCACCTTCCCTAGGCCTCCCGCATCCGGCTATACCTACAGGAGGTGCAGGTACCTGTTGGCTGATGGCCCAGATGCCCCTGTACCTCCTTGTGCCAACCTCACTCCCTTCACTATTATGAAAGCTGCACAGCAAGTCACTCCTTTCCTGTCGTTTCGTGCACTGGACTCAAAATCACCGGAAGTAAACTCATGGAGCACAGGAGACAAACATGACCCCGAGTTTCCTGCCAAAGCCCTAACAACAAAGCAGAGGGAGTGACGGGAAGGGGAATTAACAAAGGCTAGGGGTAACGCCCCAGTGTTAAAGGAGACACTTCACAAGTGGCTCCTTTAACCTTGAAAGTGGACTTGAATTTTGCATGTGTAAAGTGCAGCTCTAGTGTGACTCATTTTAGAAAGCTGTGCGGTCCTGTGGCTACCCTGCCTGGGCACACCCCTGGGACACCCTGGGTGGGGGTGGGGCCCAGCCTCAGAGCTCCGAGGAAAAGAGGCTGGTCCTGGGACAGAGTGGGCCTGGAGGGAAACCCCTATGTAATGCACACCTGCTGGGCACAGTCTCACGTTGGTTTCTGCTCTCTGGCTTCCTGGTCTCCTTCAAGGTCCCCTGATGTGGCAGCTTTCACCCCTAAGACCAGGACAGAAAAGGACCCCAAGCAGCAGCACAGAAACCTTGCAGCAGGTTTAAAACATTGTTATAAAAACATTTAGACATGTGACTTAAACATCTAATAACATGAAATGTTGGACATCGAGGCCTGAGCTGAACTCACCAGCGAGTCCCCCTTCCAAAGCCCTCTGTGAACACCTATCACACTGAATGTGAAGGGAAGGCATGGGCAGTAGCTGGGATCAGGGCAGGGCCACGGATGAGGCATTCTGTCTAGTGTCTGTTTTAATAAAAACCCTTTTCTTAGCCAGGTTTGTTCCCTTTCTCAGACTTCCCTCTGGGAGTTCTGCTTCTGTATTCATGGGTTGGGCCACTCTATCTTCATGTTTGGGGCCATATTCGTCGCAATGAAAGGTTGTTAAAACCTTTACAGCCAACTTTAGGCCAATGACAACCTCACAAAACAGATTTCGTCTTCAGCTATTGGCTCACTTCTTACAAAAATCCATACAGTCAAATGTCCACATACCAAAACACAGTCGGTCTCTGGGCATTTCCTACCACAAGGTGTCTTTGATTTGATCAGGATGCTAACAGGACCTGCGGTGTCACTTGTCTCATGAATCTCAAATGTCTGTTTGCCAAAGGCACCATCACCAAGGTGCACCTCTCAGCCAGGGGAGGGCTGGCAGGTGAACAGGCAGGGTCTGTGCTACCCAGAAGGCAACTGAGGGGCGGGGCCCAGCCTGGGGACCTCACCACTCTCAGAAGCAAACACAAAGTTCCTCACAGGGCACCCTGAGGCCTGCTGCTCCTCATGGAGTGGCCTCGGTCTGGGACTGATGGAGATAAAGTTTCCCTGGGTCCAAGTTCCAAACTCGGCTGTTTTGTTTCTGTTAAAATGCAATTGTTTTTCTCCGGAGTGTGCGGTGACTGCTCGGCGTCAGGAAGATGTATGAAAACCTCCACTTCAATTCAGCATCCCTTTTCTCCCAGACAAACACGGTCGGATTTTAATAAATCAAAGAGCCACACTGTTTAATAAAAATTTATTGACTTACAAGTGATTATTTATCAAAAGACCATTAATAGCCAGTACTGAAATGATGTGTTACTGGGTGGTGCTGGGAGACTAATAGGAAATCAATGCAGCTGGCCAGCCAGAATGCATATGAGCAGCCCACCCCCCCGACAGCTAGCGCAATTCCACCAGCCAAATACACCAGACGCTACCCCTGGCGCAATGAAAAGTTCCCCCTTTTTATTTATCGTTTACAAATGAAATGATCAATACTTTTAATCTAGAGCAAAATTTATTAACTTTCCCATCGGAGAGAGACATATTGACTGGGGGGAGCGGGAGTGCTGGTGCGGCGGAAGATGGATGGCGGGATGGTCGTCTCTTAACGTGTCCAAGAGTCAGTGTGCATGCAGCTGCCCTTCCAGCGGGTGTCCCAGGCCACACAGGTGAGTGCGGCCAGAGAAGCAAGGCTGGCCACCCTGTACGCACAGCAGGCGGGTGGGACCTACGACTTAGGGACTCACGCATCAGGGACCATGGGAAACACTATTCCTGACCATGGGGTTTGGGCCAATTCCGAAACCTCATTGGCTGAATGTATAGTCCCACCATTGGTAGGCGCTATGTGGAGGACAGAAACAGGACGTGCCCGAGGCTTCGGCACTGGGCTGGGCCAGGCACTCAGGGCTCTGCGCGGCACCCCCCACCATCTCACCCCAAACCTTTTATCACCTCTGAAGAGCAGCAACAGGGAATGGGGTCTGACACAGTCAAGAATCAAGTTCCAAAGGTGGTTCTACTGTAGGATATAATTCATATCGCCTCTCCTCACTTAGTAAAAGAGGGAAGTTACAAGGATGTCATCTCAAACTGCTCCGTCAAGCTTAGCCTGGTTGAGCTCTGGCCTGGCCCACATTTTCCTAGTGAGCTACCTCTGGCAAGGGAATTTTACTACCCTTTTCAGAAAGTTCCTTCTCTAACTGGCTGGGGTAAAATAATCTCATATTTGAGTGAAAAAAGCCTTTTCACCATCCGCCATCAAACCCACCAAGGCCCACAGTCACCAACAGGCTGGGGACTCTCCTTCGCGCGGGGACACCCTCTAGTGGTGTCCCACAGCCCCATTGTTCTGGAGGAAGCAAATGGTTTTAAAATGACTTCTCTGAGTTCTGAACCCAGGTGACTGTAGAACTTAAAGTTTGAACTATGGCTTAAAAATGACAGACGCTGCAGAGGTGGAAAGGGCTTTGGAGGTCACCGAGCCCAGGTCCTTAGTTACGGGTGTAGGAGCCGCCAGAGGAACCCAGCCCAAGCAGCCAAGATGTCACAGATCTGGAAGTGGGACTGGAAGCTGCTGGTGCTCACCACACTCATGAACGCCACACTTGGTTCTACTCTAAGCGCACCCTCTTCACTGCTGGGATCACAAGAGGTCGCGCATTTTGTATTTTAGATGCTTCTGTTACTATCCCTGAGAGCCGTGAGGTTTTACCACACAAGACCAACTCCGTTATCCCAAACTGAGTATTTTGACTCGCGGAGAACCTGGGGCCTGGCCTGCAGGGTCCCCAGTTAGAAGGGTGGACAGTCTGATGTGTCTGCGTGCTTTTAACAAGCACGAAATTAAAATTTTAGAGATTTGTTGTGGGGGGTACGGTGTAATTCATCTCTCTTCTCCCCACTTAGTAAAAGGAGGAAGTAATCATTGCTTAGTCTCCACAAGCTATTTCTTTACACAGCAGTGATTCTAAACCAGGTTCCTGCAGTACCTAGTCATCAGCCGATAGTTTTGTTGAAAATAATGAGAAAAATAAAGGTAAAATATTAAATACCTATGAAAATCATAAATGTGTTAATCAGCAGGCTCCCCCCTCCCCCAAAAGCAGGCTTTTGAAAAGGGAGTTTAAAGAGGAACCTTGGTCTTCAAGATCCATTTTTAAAGATGATTCCAGCAGCTTGAAAACACTGTAAATATCACCTCTTATAAAGGCTGATAATTTCTGTTTCCTCCTGAATACTTTGTAAAGCAGTTCATAAGGCTGTTCTTGCAGTCATAATAGTGTTTTTATTCAGGAGTAAAATGTTTCACTGGGTAGCAGGTAAGAGGAAATGGGGCAAAGAGGTTAGGCAGTGGTTAGGGCAAGTTACACTCAGGTGAGGCAGGCAAAGTGCTATCGATTCAGGAGACTCCGGGGCGGAGCTTCAGTCCCACATCCCCAAATCGCAGGCCAGAGGTGGACTTGGAGGGGTGACACTTAACCATGGCTGGTGTGGTGACTGGGCCCCGCGGAGTGAAGGGCAGTGGGGGAGAGGGTAAATGGCAGAGGTGAGGCAGCTCTCTTCTGAGGGACTGGAAACTTGTAGGCCCTTGACCCAGAAGCTGAGGGTGGCTTGGCTCTGCATTTGCCTTCAGTGCCTGCAGGTGGGCGCAGGGGGCCATGAAGCCTGCTGCTTCCCTCTGGCTGTGTGGTGCACACACACCACAGCCAGGCCTGCCCTTCACTGACCCTCAGGCCTCCGCTCCTGCTGGCCCTGTATTTCCGCATGGCTTTCCTCTGTCCTTACAGACTGCCCTGCCACCCTGCACTCTCTCGCCCACCTCGACACAGCGTGCCCCCATCACATACCTCTAATCCCAGGGCACCATCTGTGCCCACCCCACATCTCCATCCCTGCTGGGAATGCTAAGTTAACAGGGAGAAAGAAGTGCAAGCAAACATCTGATATGCTTTCAAAGAGCAGCAGAGAAGCTGCTGAGCAATGCTAGTCCTCAGACCAGAAGTCACGCTTGCACCCGCCAGTCCGGGCGTCTGGGTTCTGTAACCTTGTAGGAAACGTGTTGCTTAGGGTTACATCTAGGGGAGAAAGAGTGAAGGGAAATCCCCTCTATTCATTCACCATCAAAGACAATTTTATTTACTCACAAAACAACTCCAAGCCTGGGCAGCAGCGCCAAGCTCTGCCCTTGTCCTGCCACATCTCAGGGTCCTGGACTGTAACACTGAGCTCCATTATCCTTCACGCACAGCAGCACTTCAATCCCCACAACCACCCTGTGAGGTAGGTATCACCACCCCTCCCCTCCCGATCCAGGTTACAGATGGGAAAACTGAGGCACGTGTTAATGAAGAGCAAGTCACATGGGAGTTTGGGGAGCGCTAGAGTTTGAACGTGAAATGACTCTTGGTTCCCACCACACACTAGTCACTGGTCCATCTTGTCTCTTCCCATGCCCTTTGGGGACTGCATGAGAACTGGAAACTTCATTTTGCTGAAAGCCCCTGCAGACAACAGTTTTCTTTTATCCAGTCTGCAAAGCCCCGAGGCTGGGGCGGTGTTGGGGCTGGCTGGCCATACTGCCTTGCAGTGCCTCTCCTCACGAGTGAGTGGCCCTTCCCCCAGCCACGTCCCTTGCATGTGTGTGTCCCACTGGCCCAGCACGGGAATGTGGCCGAATCTTCCCCATCACTCAGCCCCGCGTGTGCACAGGTGGAGGGCTGACTTTAATGGCACTCATTCCTCCAACGGATTTAGTGTAAAAGAAACAAGAAGGCCTCTCGTCCTGGGCGGCAACACCCAGTATAGCACTTGCTTCAGAGGTAAGCCCAGGCCCTGCGGCTCTGAAGCAGCTGGCGCCAGGATCCAGAGCAGCCCGGAGACCTGAGTCTGGAAGGAATGCAGCAGTGGGGGCGGCGGCAAAGACTCCAGCTGGCTCCCATCAGGAGTGCCAGGATTCGGGCGCGGTGGCTCCAGCCAGCACGAGGTGTGGGCTCAAGACCGGCTCCTGTCCTCGTGGTTCCCAACGATCATCTTGCTGTACAGCTTCTGCTGCTCCTCTTTGAAAGCATCCTTCACCTTCTCCCTCTTCAGACCGCCATCCCTGGGGAGAGGAAGGCTGCATGTAAGGACAAAGCTTCCTGTCCACCCTGCACCAGTCACTGCCATGCTGCCCAGAACCAAGACACCCCTGCAGAAACAAAGGTCCCCCCGGCCTCCCATCAGGGTGAGCGCAGAAACGGCCCTGGACTGTGAAACCCACCTTTCTACCTCAACACCCACTCCTCCCGGGGCCAGAATTCACCACTCGGGTTCAGGTCCCATCACTGCTTAAACCGACCAAAGAGTTTTAAGTTCTTCCTAGTCCAACATTCATCCTCATCTTAAAAAAGACAAAGGAGGTATTCCGACATTATGGCAAGTGACCCAAGCTTTAGAAACATTGAGACTTACAATAAGTCGGTAAAACGGATCCGTGAAATAAAATCTATAAAGTTCAGATCCAAGGATCCTCCAAGCTCATGCAAACAGTGAGCACAGGGGCAACACTGTTCTTCCTTCCGTGTCAGGGCAGTGCCATGGGGAATCCCAGCACTTCCTCATGTCCCCCAATAATGCGCTCCACTTGGATTTGCTTCTTTAAAGTCCCACCCCCACCCCACATCACCTCGACTCTTCGCCTACACCCTAGGATCATCACATCTTCGACGGGTAAAGAGAATCCATGCCCTGTTCAGTCCCCACCCGCCCTTTTCTTGAGTTACGGAGCGGCAGTGGTGGAAGTCTCCGATGAAGCCCCATCACTGGACAGACCTTCCACGAAGACCCAACACCGCTCTGCCCTCTCACATGCACAGCAAAGGCATCCTTTCACAGGCAGCCACCTTGTCTTCCCCAAGCCGTGAGAGGGCCCGCGAGCAGCGAATGAACATTCTGGCTCTACAAGCCTGTCAGACCTGAGTTCAAAATCTGACCCGTGTTGGTGCTGTGACTTTGAACACTGGCTACTTAATCTCTCTGAGTTTCAGTCTGTCACCTAAAAAAAGGGAGCAACAATCTCCACACTTCACGGGGCCCCTCTGAGGATGAGTAAGATCCCACGGAGCACCCACAAATCTGAATTTCCACACTTTCCCCACAATGTCCACTCCAAAAATGCCCTCCAGAGCCCTGCACTTAACCTTGGGGATCCTAAGATGCCAAAATGGTTTCCCTGAGCCAGCGCTCACCCGTCACTCTCCTGCTATTGGAGTATTAACTCTCTCACAGTCCAGTATAAGAGTCTACAAACTATGATCACAGGCCAAACACAGCCTGACACCTGTTCTTACGATGTTTTACCGAAACGCACAAGCTTATTTGTTTATGTGTCGACCCTGGTGGCTTTACTGCCACAATGATGGGATTAGCAGCTGCAGCTCAATGGTCCATCCACATGGACCATTTACTGACGCTAACGTATTTATTGGCGCTACAGAAAAAGTTTGCCAATTCCTGCTCTAGTAGATAACACACTAAATGCAAAAATGGAAACTTTTGCCTTTCTAGGATGATCCAATTTTGCCAAATATATGAGATCAGAGCCTAGTACTCCTATGAGGTTTCCAGATCAGCGTCAGGGCTCTCCCACCTGGAGGGACAAGACTGCTTGGTGCCCTGGTAGACTGGTACCAACCTCAGAGCTACAACTGACTGCCTCAGTCCAAGCATCCCGGGCTCCATGTCCCCCGAGATCAGGGTAACAGAGGGAGAGAGCAGTCAAATTGCTCACACCTCAGGGCTGGTGAGCTTCATTCTCCACACCAGAGAGGGGAGGGGTCTTCTTAAATGAGGTCAACAATTGAGCATTTCCTTCAGAAATGGACATTCTCTCAGATACGCAGCTGATAAAATCAGACTCACCACAGCAGGTCCACGAGTCCTCCCTGCCTGGCAATGGCGGATTTCACCCTATTTGCAAACTGGACGGCATCTTCATCTGTCTGTAAGAAAGCGAACGAGACCACTGAGCCCAGGCTCCCACGGAGCTAAGTGAAGACCTCTGCAGCAGGGATACCTACCTCTCTGGTCATGGGAGGCAGGTACCACACGCTGCAGACAATGGCCCAGCTGGTCATCATTCTCAGCAGGTACGTCACCATTCCATACTTGCTGCTGTTCCAGAAGGCATCACCGAACTGAGGGTCATACTGAAAAACAGTGGACAGCAGTACTGACAATGAATGCATCCTTGGGGCAGTGTCAGTATTAGAAAGCTGATTCTAACCTCCTCCACAAACACCTCTGATAATGCTACTCCCGGCAATTCTGACCTCTAGAAATATTGACCTCCCTGACTGACCCAAAATACTACTGTAGATTCCCAGGGAGGACAGCCTTAACAGCTTTCCTCAGACAAGTGTCCTCCCCTGGGATTAGCTTCACATCTTGCTCACTTATTGGTGCACATACTCTAATATTTAAGTTTTCAAGCATATCCAAAAACAAAGACTAGGCTAATATACTCCCATATACCCATTCCCTAGATTAGGGATCTTTAAACTTTTTATTTTTTAAAAATATATTTTATTGATTTTTTTATAGAGAGGAAGGGAGAGGGACAGAGAGTTAGAAATATCGATGAGAGAGAAACATCGATCAGCTGTCTCCTGCACACCTCCTACTGGGGATGTACCCACAACCAAGGTACA
The DNA here is from genome assembly GCA_004026665.1 of Murina feae. NCBI lineage: Eukaryota > Metazoa > Chordata > Mammalia > Chiroptera > Vespertilionidae > Murina > Murina feae. The sequence continues at coordinate 53,811 of PVJC01002189.1, read as the reverse complement.
TGCCCTTGACTGGAATCGAACCTGAGAACCCTGAGTCCACAGGCCGACGCTCTATCCACTGAGCCAAATCAGGCAGGGCCCCTTAAACTTTTTAAACAGGGGGCCAGTTCACTGTCCCTCAGACTGTTGGAAGACCGGACTATAGTTTTAAAAAAACTATGAACAAATTCCCAGCACACTGCACATATCTTATTTTAAGCAGGACAGGTAGCAGCGGCAAAAACACCCGGCATGTGGCCCGCAGGCTGCATTTTGAGGATGCCTGCCCTAGCTTCAATCATTACCAAAATTTCATCACACTTGCCTCATCTAACCTCTTCCCTTCTTATAAATCCTACCTCCTCATGCTATTCACTCATAAATACATAATCTCCGCAAAATAAAGGTATTTTCCCACATAACTACCAAGTTTTAAATACCATTTCTAGTGCCTTTGACCCAAGAGAAAACAATTAGAAAGCTTACAATATGCTTCTGTGATTACTCTCTAGCAAAGCTAGTTCCTGCTTAAGCAGGAGGCTCTGCTCTGATGGCCCATCGGTGCTCCTGAGTAAGCGGATGCGCAGCCTCAGCACAGGTCTCCGCCCCAGAGATGCTGCACTTCCCACCAGGGTGCGGGCTTGTAAGATACTTCCATTTGCCAATGACTCTAACGGAGGCAAAGGCTGTGATTCAACAGGATTTTGTGGGAAATGTAGCCAATGCTGTGACCCTCACTCTCACCAAACAGAAGACTAACGTAAGTGGCTGGTAAGCCTGGTGGGAGGAGTCCTGGAGTGAGTTACAGAAGCAACAAAAGGAACTGAGCCTGAGGAGAGTGCCTGAACAAGCGGCACGGGACTGCTATCAAATGTGTGAAAGTCCATCACAGACAAGACGCGAGACTGGCTTAGTGTGATTACACAGCAAAGACCAGGGCCAGAGAGTGGAAAAGAGGAGGAAGTGGGATCTCCAGCTGATGCCACACCACCAAGCTGCCCGCAGTGTGGCCAACGCCCTGGGGGGAAGAGCTCAGGAGGAACAGAGGCAGGAGGCTGTGCTGGGGGGTCCTGCACTGAGGGCCTGGGCTCGGTCTGACCGCGATGATCCTTCAGGCCTTTCAAACCTAAGTTTTATGATTCTCAGAATAGAAGCTGGATAATTATGCCCAGTTGAGACCCTGAGTACTGAAATGAAGACATTTAGATTTAATTACAGAAAATAAGAAATTTAGATATAGCTACCGAAGGCTTAATGACTTCACATTATAACACCAAAAGGAAACCAGGGAGAAGAATGAGTTAAACAGATGTCTGTGATTTGAAGAGTGCTTTTTGTAAAGCACTAACTATACTGTGTAAATTGAAAATGTGCTCTGTGTCAGTGTGTGTGATCCCTTTGCTTAGGGTTGTCTCTATTCCATGCTGGGCAGACCCTATAGAGAGAAAAACAAGGCAAAAAGCTCAAAACAGCAATGAACTGCTCAAAATCAGATGATGACAATTTTGGTGGAAACAATTCTGGTGGAAGGGTAGTAGGAATCTTGAAATTGCTAAGGTAAGTTATCCAAGTTTGTTACCGCAAACTTCACAAACTAGAGAACTATCTATGGAGCAGAGCTCTTCATCTTATGCGGACTTTAATTGTGACTGGAATGAAATTTGATGTAAAATTCACATGCCTTTTCTTTCAGAGAGGAGTCGTAACCACCGCTCCAGAGCAGGGTGCCCAGTGTGGCAGTGCCCAGGAAGCACAAGCCGCCACCTGCATTTTCACAGCCCCTCCCAGTGAGCTAATGCAGCCGAGACCCAAGGACCCATGTTGTCCAGTGTCCAGTGGTTTGTTTTTAATAAACACGTACGGGAAGCACTGGGTTCTCAGCACACAAAATGCAGGGTGGCGTGAAGGCAGAGCAAACGCCACTCTCCACTCCTGCACCCTCAGCAGACACTGGACCCCCACAAATCTCTCGAGCAGCCCTGACCGCTGGAGATGCTTCCCTGCAGCCACTCTTCTTCGTCATCGCTGCCCTGGTGCTCCACCCACCTGTACGCATTTGCAAGAGGAGCACCTCCTCCCCCACTGCGCCAGCTGTGCTGGCAAGATTATTAGAAACGGCGTTTTCACAGAATGCTCTGCAGACAACAGACAGACCCTTGCAAAAGTATGGAGACTAAATTCTAATTTCCTCACAGCTCAAATTTCCTCACTATTTTACCCTGATTTCAACCGAAATAATTTAAACATGTTAACAACAGCCTGTGTTTTTCAGGATAATGTAACAGCAAACTTTTAGAAAGAATACTGTGTATTTATAAAATCAAAAGAATGTGAAGGGGGAGGTGAGGGAAGGAGAAAAAGGGAAAATGAGTCCCATCTCTCTGGGTGAGTTTGAACAATTAGAGGTACCAGTTCCTAAGAGGTGGGGGGACAGACTAGACAGGCCCTTAAGATCCACTTCACCTTAGAAGCTATCCTGGGTACACAGATGAGCCACCCTGCGCCCTCGCACCTTTGCCTCTCCACCAAGGTTTACTGGGCAGCACCCCTACTCCCTAAAGTAAGCCACCTCAGATGGGACACCTTCCATCCCAGCTAGGTTTATGAAGACAGGTAATAAGGTGAGAAAAACCCAAAGCTTATGAAGTGTTCCCCACCTCCTGAATTGGTGGGGGCGGGAGGCAAGGGCTGGAATCTGGCTGCTCCACATTCCAAGACTCCCAACCCCTTCTAACAGGTGTGAACAAGGCCAAATTCTCCCAAGCTCTCGACCCACATGGCCCAGCCCTGGCTGCTCTGCCAGAGAAGATCAACCCACTGATGGTGCCACCAGAGCCTTCCTCCATCTTCTCCGGCTGCATCCTGTTCCTGGCAGCAGCCACAGTGACCACATGCGCCCTCAGAGGTCTTGTACCTTGATAGCAACAGGGTAAACCGTGGCTCCAATTTCAAAACTTCCCTTTTTGAACATCATCACGGATGTATTATTGATGCAGGTTCCTAAAATGCAAGAGAGAATAAAATGCTTTTTCTAACAGTTCTAATGGCTCGTCAAACAGGATAAATCTGTCCTCTCCTCAGTTTATGAATGAACACTTAAGAGAGATGAGCAACATACTCATTCACTTCCTATTCTCTTACGACAGGACCAGTCCTTGATGAGCACACACCAGCCTGCATAAAAGGCCAAAGACACCTGCGGACTTGGCAGGTCTCAGTAAGAACTCTGCAGGAAGCTGAGGACAATACTACAGAAGGGATTCCTGCATTCAAAGTTCACACTTAGTCCAAATTCTAAATTTCTACGTTTTTAGCCCCACAACCAAGCTAAAAGGACCTAACATTATTCATGAAAACAGATAAGCCCAGCAAAGGCTGAGGAACTTGGTGCTGGGGCAACACCGGCGTCCCCATCTTGCACGGCCTCCCCCACGGCAGCCCTCAGTGGTGACCAACAGCTTCTTACCTTCTGGGAAGATGAGGATAGGTAGCTTGCTTTTATCCTGCACATGCTCAGTCAGTCTTGAGAAGAGAAAAATAAAACAGAGGGTCAGACAGCTTAGTCCATTATCACCAGAATGCATTTGTGAATAACCTACATAGATGTGACACTACATGCTGCATAAAAACAAGTGAACGATCATGACCCTACATTTTATAAACCCCAAATCTAAATCTCACAAAGATAAAACTCCTAAGGACAGGGAAAATGAGATGACTACTATTTAATTCATACAAGTTTTCCATTAAGTATAAAAGTTTGTATTAAAGTTTGTATACAGAGGACATTGCGCAGACTATCTGCAGGACAAACCTTCTATGGGGCCTTGCAAAGAGCGCCCTTAGTAAATGCCTGCTACAGAACTTCTACCAGCCTTGTTAGGCTGGGCCTACATCCACCCGGTCCCTGAGAGAGGCAGCAAAGGGATTTCAGTGGCAGGTTCATTTGTCCCTAAAAAAGGTGATCTCAGTTGTGTCTGCATTCCTCTCAATTTACTGCAACACTCCTGCCATTAGTTGCACCAGATTAATCCTTTTTTCAAGCTTGAAACAGGGCAGCACTTTGTTGCACTGCTTTAAGTTTGTTTTTATTTGTAATAATAATTCATTTTGCGATTTCAAATAGCATATGTTGTTTATTACAAGGGGTGCAAGAAATTAAAAAGGGCCCTAAGTGATTTGGCTCAGTGGATAGAGCATCGGCCTATGGACTGAAAGGTCCCAGGTTCGATTCCGGTCAAGGGCATGTACCTTGGTTGCCGGCACATCCCCAGTGGGGGGTGTGCAGGAGGCAGCTGATCCATGTTTCTCTCTCATCGATGTTTCTAACTCTCTATCCCTCTCCCTTCCTCTCTGTAAAAAAATCAATAAAATATATTTTAAAAAAGAAATTAAAAAGGTTTAGAAACATTACTAACAGTAAATAGTATTAGGGTTTGTATACATTTTTATATTTCATGTTTTAGAATAAATATTTTTCTTATGAAAGCAGTACAGGCTCAGTGTAGAAGACACCATAATTCTACTGTGGAGAGGTAACTACCTCTAAAATGCGTACTTTCTCTGTAACTGGTCATACAAAATGATAGCATTTTGTTGATTTACCTTTTAGCCACCAGATGGCGATCTTTCACCTCAGACCGCTCAAACCAAACGTGAGGGCAGGCCTTCACCATGGCTCTCTGAATCACACCCATGAGTCCCCCGTGCACTTGACCCACCTAATCTCAGACAAAGAAATAACTGGTAGTGAAGCCATCCTCACACAAATCCCCCACTCTGTAGAGAAAGCCCCAGATCCCACAAGATAATCACACCAACCTCACACTCTAACATTTTATTGATAACCACAGATTTCATACTATTAAGAAGCCACTATTAAACTCGCTGCATCCTACATTTCTCTTTTTAATCAATGATACCAGAGATGTATAATTCAAAACACAGCTGAAAATCCTAAAATGAAATGAAGCTGAAGGACACCTGTGTGAAGTGCCCCCTGGGCAGATTCTCCAATGCTTTGGAACCCAGTACGTTCAAATCCTCCCTCCCTATCTTCCCCGCTTCCATGCCTAATCTTCAGCCACATTTTCAGTCACTCTGCTCAGAATAACTGCTATCCAAGTCCCAAGGAGTTCTCAGAAGCAACAAAGGCAAAAATCTAGACCAGAGCCCGTACATGTTTACCTGCTCATACCCTTAAGATCGAGCTTAGTGAGGGGCCCAGAAGCCTCCCAGACCTGACCAGTCTCTAAAGTTAGAAGCCTGCCCCAAGAAAGCAAAAGAAAGAAGTCTTACCATGGCATAATAGCCATCACTGGCTAAAATGATGACGTCAATAGGAGAAGTATGATTGGCCACACAGATGCCACCGTTTCTAGGCCTGTTTTTCCTGTTTAGAATATATGCAAAGCAATACAAATTCATGTGAAACAATTCCTTTGGAACTCATCCCTCACCTCAGCTTCACTAACTCTAACTGAAAGCTCAGAAGAGCCCTGGCTGGCTGTGTAGTTGGGTTGTGTTTTGCCGGCGCCACTTTCCCTCTATGTACCACTCACCTGTCGTGGTAGGTGATGATGGCTGTCAGGGCTCGCACGCAGATCCGGTAACACATTAAGTGAACGTGTTTACTCAGAAACTCCTTAAACCTGCAACAAGAGGACAAAGATTTTTGTTTTTCTTTTATATGTCAGAAGACAGGAAAAGCTACTGACTCCAACAATTTAACTATCACAGCCTGTAGTCCTTTAAGACTGCCAAGTATTCTGTAAGTATTAGTGTATATGGTAAAACCCTGTAATTTATTAGCATCTTTATGCCTATATATAAGGAGATTAAGCATGATGGGAACTGTTAAATTCACCTAAGTAAAGGGTTTAGAATTCATAGCCCTAGAATTTCCTGCACAGGTGAGTCTACTAGATTCCTTTCCTTCCCAGTCAACACCTAGAGGCAAAGGAAGGCCAGACTCCAACCTCCTACCCAGCCTGGGCAGAGGAGAGGCTTATCTGCTCCAGAACTTCCCAGAAAAAGCAAATTTCTCCTTCAAAGAACAAAAAACCCCTGTATACATTTCTTATCCTTTTACCTATTTAACACAGTAAAATGCTTAAAGGTAAAGATGAGCTGTAAAACTTGCTAAAACTGGACTCTACAGTTTGTCTTTTCTCTCCTTTGTCTTTAAATGGAAAGAATGTGAGGGTTAGAGGGCAAGATTGGTAATAAAAGACTACAGTGCTGATGCCATTGTTATTGTTGGGCTTTTTCATCCATCTAAGATTCTGCGGCTTGGCTGTACCCAGAGAAGTAGCCTGGCCTTCATTACTGCAGCCATGTTCCAAAACTAACCACCCCTCGGCCATGGGCACTCTCATTCTACTCACCTCCCATTTGGCAAGTATCCCACCACAGTTGTGCCCACCACCAGAAGGCTGATCCCTGTGAAAGCGAGAGCAATCCTGTAATGAGAAGACAAATTAAAACACAGCAAACAAATCCTCACACCATGTATAGAACTCAATGTGGGAAATGAAAGTGTCAACATGAAAACATCCCCAAGACCCAATCATCTAGGACAGAGGTGGGAACATCCGGCCCGCAGGCCGTACAAGACCTGATAAATCATTTGGTCTGGCATTAGGGGTGAGTTAATTAAATGTTTGACCAAATATAGCAGGCTAATTTTTAATGGGATAATTTTGTATGGTCCACAAATGATGTTCTAAATATCCAAATGGCCCTTGGCAGAAAAAGAGTTCCCCATTCCTGACCTAGGCTTGAGTTCTATCTGGAAATTTGAGCAGGCCAATCAGAACCAGAGATCATTTTGATTCAAAACTGATAGCGACTATGAATTTGGCTCTGAGCTGACACTATTTCCTCAGGCATCAGGCAGCCAGAATGATAAAAATCTGGGTTCGTTGGCTGTTCTGCTTGCAGGCACCTGCTGTCCTGCTGTCTTACCCTTCCCTTTGGCTTTAAGGTGGCAGAAGCACAGCTTCTCTGTGAAGCAACAGGAAGCAGAGCCTGAAGGTACCAGCATCTGGCAAAACACATGGTACAGAAAGACCAAGATCAATGTGGCCTCTGTACTAGAGGAAAGAATTAGCCTGCCCAGGGAGGAGTGACCAGAGAGCACATCATGTTCCCTTCCCTGTGTTTCGCCCATCCAGACACTCAATTGGTCTTCAGAAACCCGTTTCTGTCCGATATGCAGAAATCAGGGTCTTAAAAGGATGATCATCAGTACCCTTCCAAGGGTCAGAGGGACTGCCAATGAAAGAATAAAATGGGAAAACACAGCAGGGAGACAAAGGTAAGCAGATTGTGCATGGGGCTTAGGCAGCAGCAACTCCGGTCCTTTGTCACCCCCTCAGGCCCTGCCCTCACCTGAGAGGCAGGAGGAAGCAATACCGAATCAGCACTCCCAAGCCCCACAGGATAGTGAGCCGGAGGCTGATGTACTGGAAGTTGTAATTGGTTCTGCTCAGCAGGTTCCAGGACTCTAGCTCCTCCGCTGAGAATCTCTTTGTCACCTCATCATCCATAATGGTCTCCATGCCTTTTCGGCAGAAGTAGAAAATGTCAGAGAGCTCGAACTCGGGAGTATTATCCAGAGCCTTACTGCTGCCACTTCGACGAATTTCTTTGATCTCTTCTTCTAGTGAAGTGGGATCTTTTGCAATAATTCCTGCAAAAGAGAACACCGCGTCAGGCAGTGTGCTGGGAGAAGGCATGTTAAAGATGCTCAGAGTGCACAGCCCACCTCTGACATAGTGAAGCGTCTGTGTGGGAGTCTAGCACCCAGGAAGGGAGCTTTTAGGATAAGGACCCAGTCTTACCATTGGTGTAGGGCTTGTAGAGTTGGTGGTTCTTCTCTTTGGCTCCTCTCTCCATTCTCAAGGTCGCCCACTACAGAGGGAAAAGGGTAACGATCAAAAATAAAATCCTTTCTTTCAGGGAACAACTCCATTTCCATTCCGTGAAAGCCTCAAGCCCTGTCACCTGAGATCAGACTGTAGCCAAGAAATCACCCACTGTAAAAGCAAGCTCAAAGCTCTCCTGCTGGAGAGGCCTCCTGCTTGATAGCTAAGACCAAGAGTTAAGTCGCCTCCAGGAAAGAGCTGTGGACTGAGAGGCGGGTAAGGGTCCAGCTTCTCACTGCCTGACTCTGTCCCAGGCTCCTTAAGGAACTCCCGAGCTGACGGTACGCGCACCTCACACATTTCTCTTTACTGCCAAATAGCGGCTACTCACAAACAGCAAAATCAAGCCTTTTTTCTTTTCTTGTTTTTGGAAAAGCATCTCTTTTTTTCATTATAATTTTTTTTATTGTTCTAAGTATTACATATGTCTCCTTTGCCCCAATTGGCCCCTGCCCCACCACTCCCACCCTCCCCCAGCACAAGCCCCCACCGCCCCCGTGTCTGTGTCCATTGGTTATGCTAATATGCATGCATCAAGTCCTTTGGTTGATCTCTAACCACCCCCCCGCCCCGAGGTTGGACAGTCTGTTAAAATCAAGCATTTTTAAAGTTATTGCCTGCCACCCGATGCTGCCTACCTCCCAAATTATTCCAAGAAAGTGACAATTTTAGCTTTCAAGTAGAAAACTGGATTTAAGTAATATATATGTCTGAACTGTCCATTCACCCCGGGTAAACTTTTAACAGGAGAACCCCACTTAATATAGAAAGACCTAAGATGGCTCATTGTTAAAAAACAAAGTATTAAGAAAAAAGACCACTATTTTGAAATTTAAAAAATTTGACACATATGTCCCTTAAATCACTCATTCCAACACTCTGCAAGTTGGTCTTTTCTATCTACAGAAGAGAATGACAGCATGTCAACATCCTACAAGATCATTTAGACCAGAGATGGGGAACCTTTTTTCGGCCAAGGGCCATTTAGATATTTATAATATCATTCGCAGGCCATACAAAATTATCAACTAAAAATCAGCCTGCTATATTTGGGTAAACATTTAATTAGCTACCCCTAATGCCTTGGCAGTGCCAGACCAAATGATTATCAGGCCTTATATGGCCCGTGGGCCAGATGTTCTCCACCCCTGACTTAGATGAATGAAATTATGTCCATGACACAACTTGGGCACCTGCATAATACCCTAATTGTCCTCATTACTAAAATAATAATTGACTTTGGAAGAGATCTAGAAAAGAAAGGCTCTTCCTGGAGCCTCTCTTCCTTCATTAAAATCTTTTTATTGATTTCAGAAATGAAAGGAGAGAAACATCCATGAGACAATCACTGATGGGCTGCCTCCTGCACGCCCCCTACTGGAGATTGAGCCCATAGCCTGGGCGTTTGCCTGACGGGGAACTGAACTTTGACCTGCTGGTTTACAGGTCAACACTGAATCACTGAGCCACACCAGCTGGCCTTCATTAAAATCCTTTTAACTAAAGAGAGTCAGAGGCTGGGTCTCTCCCACTATCAAATGAGAGGTGAAACCATTAGCTCACTTATTATCTATAGGAATACATTATAATTGAATAGAAAGTTATGTCCATGGTGATCAAAGAAATGGAACAGATATCTTTAAAAGGTGTCTTTCAAACTTCTGTTTCCAGTTATGCAAGGTGGGAATGAACCCTCTCACCCCATGACACAGCAAAATTGACAGGGCCCAAAGCATTTGGTGTGGATTTTTCTGGCAGAGCCTGAAGTATTAGCAAGACTGCTTGCTCTAATGGTCTAGCAGAGCCAAAAGCAGAACACAAGTTTAATCAGTGATCTGACCTCATCTGGAAATTACTTTAAACTCCCCTGTCTAAAAAAAAAACAGATGGCTTTCTGAGTCACCCACTCAAAGACAGGTCTATGGCAAGAAAACTTCTCCTAACCCATTTTCTGTATTTCAGATATTTAGCCATTGATTTCTGTTGGCTCTATGCATAGATAACCGTTTCTAGAAGAAAATGTAAATATAACTTCTCAAATGGAGAAGGCGAATTTCATCAGGGGATTCCATCTAGGAAAGAGGTGAATAATGAGCAAAAAGTTTACAAGCCTGGCAGACAGGTCACTCAACCAGAGTTTAAAGGGCTTTCCATTTAGGCCAAGACTCTGTATTTGTCCTGCAAGCACAAATAAAAGTACACAATCAGAACTGGTTCTGTACTGACAATTCTCATACTCAGATCAGGAAGCAACAGGCAGGTAATACATGACATCAGGCCTCCTGAGCATTAGAATTGATGTCTGTGAGGACTGCTTCACTCTGCAGAAGTTAAGATGGCTGTGGTTTTTGTTCATTGGAAAGGGACTGCCTTAAATGAGATTCTGACTCCTAGCTCTATGACAAAGCTCTGTCATAAACATCCCCTTACCCTCCCTGCTTTGCACATTACAAAATGCTTCTGTTTAGGAAAGATCTGTCCAGTCACAAGAGTAGGGGAAGAGGGCAGAGTTGGAGGAACTGGCTATTAGCTCAGAACAGTCTGTGAAGGAATGGCTGGACAGAGGACTGAATGAAGCAACGTCTGATAACTACACAACTGGCATCTCTGCGCTGTCACTTTAAGAAGTACAGTGTTCTGATATCCAGAATAAAACTGAGAACCCTAGGTTCACAGATAATTTCCCTATCAAGTCCTCTCCTCCTCTGTGAAATGCCATTCACTACACTGTCAGTATCAGACTGCTAAATGATTCCCTTTTTAGCTTCTGGCAGACAGAGAAGAAACCATTTAAGGACATTAACAATGCTGCACTCTTAGGTGACATGAAACCCAACGCAGACCTTGGCAGGTGAAATGCAGGCCCTGCCCTTAGAAGTGCAGACGGTTCGATGGTGCACTTCTGTAGGGCATTCATTCTATTGGGAACGAATTTAGGAACTAATCTCACAAGTACGGTCTTCACAGTCTTAGCCACACTAACCTCGGCGGAAGCCTTCCCGTCCTTTTCAGTCAGCTTCCAGTGCATTTTCCCATGAACTAACGAGATAGACCCAAAGGCTCAGACCTTAAAAAATCCAGCTCCCACCCTCCATTACCTTCTCAGTCCCAAGCAAAGGCTACATCTTTTAACAACTCTTTTCTCTCCATGCTTCAGCTACAACCTTTAAGTAAACTGCCAAATCTATGAATCTTGACTTTGCACCAAGGTGCCAATCTCACAATTCCAATCACCCGCTGGTCTCCACACCAAGTCCACCCAGGCTGAGAATTAAAGGCCACACACCTCCTTCCAAGCCCTGGTGTGCGCCCCTCCCTCCACTCTCCTCAGGTGGTACTGGGATCACTACCCCTCTGTCACCAACTGCTACCGATGCTCCCCTGAGGCAGTCTTTCCCAGCTGCCTCTTGGGTCATGCCACTCCGATCTTTCTCTTGCCTACACTACTAATGCACAACAGCTCTTTCATTGCTCTTCCCTTCCTCCAACCCATCCGAACCTATGCTGCCAGTCTGTATCACTTCCTTGCTCAAAACCCTTTAATTGCCCTGGCCAGTGTGGCTCAATTGGTTGGGCATTGTCCCATGCACCAAAAAGTTGCCACTTCAATTTCTGGTCAGGGCACATGCCCAGAATTCGGGCTTAAGCCCCAGTAGGGTGTCTGCAGGAGACAGCCGATCAATGTTTCGTTGTCACATTGATGTTTTTCTCTTTCCCTCCCTCTCCCTTCCTCTCCGTAAAAATCAGTAAGAACGTCTTTTTTAAAACAAAATACAAAACCCTTCAATAGCTTCTCAATGCCTAAAAAAGTATTCCGCTCTATAGTCTACCTCATTCCCTCCATGCACCCAACGTTTTTGCTCTACAGAACTAAGCACTGCTCTAAAAAAGACTACTTTCTCATCTGTATGTCTCGAATGATTTTGGCTCTTCAAGATCCAGTTCAAATGCCAACACCCAATTCCTGCGGAATTCATCGTGGCCTGTGTATTTTAGCTGGCATCACATTACACATTAGTTATGCATGCATATGTATTTGTCGTTCTAACTATAAATACCTTGAGGGGCAGGAGCCAGAACCTACCCGTATCTGCAGCTCCAGCAGAATCTGATAGAGTGTCCTGCACTTAGTAGGCAGTCAATAGGCTGCATTTAACCAACCAACTTCCAGTATTTCTTTTCATCTAAGATCCATATGAAAAGATATACCTGAAATGATAAAATCTAAAACTACTTCCAGTCACCTACCCCATCACAATCATATTCTCATCTTCTTGATTTCATCTTCAAAGTGACTCAAGGTTATGTTAAAATCACTCTTCTCACCGGGGCAGGGAGGACACATCTGACTAAAATGACCTCTTTCACGTATAAGTCATGTGAAGTGGGTATTGCTACTCCCATTCTCTAGATGAGGAAGCCGACTGGAAAGTCTGATGACTTAGGTCAAACTTAGGAGCTGGCAGGAAATGCCCTGGATTTAGAATCTCTTGCCCAACCCACCCCATTCCCACTACCTGTACAGTCTATTCCATTTCCTCATGGTTCCTGACTCCCCACCCATCAATTCCACCTTGGACTTTAGTGTTGATCAGATTAAAACTCTCCCATCTTCACTAACCTGACCTGATCAACCCTTTCCATGTCAGGCAAGGAAACTCAGGCCATTTGTTTTCATCATCTTTCTCCTTTATAACCAGGCTTTCTTCTCTCCTCCTGCCCAAATCATTCTCAACTTAGCTATAAGTCCACTCCTAGAAATTCTACCCCAAATAATACTATGACTGTCTTGAGGGTAAATATGAAGCACAAACATAAGAAAATTAAAATATTTAACATACTGCCCTCTGCATATGAAGATTTTCCATGACTCAGCATTAATAGGACTAAGTTAAGTCCTCCAGGAGAGGGTACAGAAAACACACTGACCGATCCATATTCTATCTTCCCTCCTTGGCAGGTTATCATTACAAGGTTCTTGTACACAGAAAAAGGAACTAATCATAAACTAGCTATTAAGTCAGGGCAGTTTGAATAATCTTTATGAAGATTATATATTACAGTGCAAAAATGACTGATAAAAAGAAAACAGATACACAATTTTATGTACATGCTATTAACACAACCATAAAATATGAATGTGTATTGCCAAAGACTGAAAGGTAATGTAAAAAAATTTTAAGGTGCTGTAAGCTGGAGAACATGAATGGATGTTTAAAAGTATCTAATATTGTACCTGTCCGGTTATCTATTGCTACATAACAAAGCAGCCCACACCTCAGTGGCTGAAACACTGCCATTACCCATTTTGTTCGGGAATCTGCACATTGTAGAGTCTGGCATCAGCTGGGTGGCTCAAAGGCTGAGCTGGGCCCCTCCGAAGACTTGCTCACTTCTGCATGTGGCATTGATGCTGGCTGTCAGAGCCTCACAGGGGCTGTGAGCTGGAACAACTTCGCGTGGCCTGCGCTTCCTCACAATAATGGCATCTGGGTTCCAGGGGCAAGCCCGCCAGGAGTGAGACAGCAGTTATAATGCCTTTCCTAACCTCACCTCACATGTCACACAGCATCACACACACCACATTCTACGTGTGAGAAACAAGTCACAGGCAGATTCCCATTCAAGAGGAAATCAACCAGACTCCATCTTTTGATGGTAGGTCCTAGAATCACTTGGGGAGCTTTTACAAATGCCCACTCAGACCAATTAAATCAGAATCTCTGGGGAGATTCTGGTGCTCCCAAATAAGTACTTTTAAAATGCTTTCTCAGGTGATTCAGATGTATGTTGGGTGAGAGAAAACCATAGAATTAAGATGATCTTCGAGATTTCTTCCAGCTGCAAAGTTATATATACCAAGTTATATGTAAGAGGATTGATATAACTGCAGCTGAAAGAAAGCTCTGAAGAGGCTAAATATCTCTCCTCTATTAAAAAACACCCAGAGTATAGGTGTATTTTTGATATATACATGAATATACAGATATATGCTTTACATAATCTAAAACCAGTTTGGCCAAATCCAACTTATATCTAATACTGCTGCTAATAAAAAAAATAGCATTAAGTGCTTACTGTCCATTAAGGTCAACTCAGAGCAGTAACCTCTATTAAAGGGAGAGCCACCCTATGCGCCCTTGCTGATACATATCAGTTCTTCCTAGCCTACTCTTACTCTAGCTTGTCACCAAGTACTAATTAACGATGATGCTCAACAGGAGCCACAAGGCCTGTTGAATGCCTGATACCACCTCTTGGGAATAAGAGGTGAAAATACAGTTCTTGAAATTCTAAATCTTGAAGTTAAAAATGGGTGCATACATACACACATTATTTCCATTATCATTTCTAAAAAATCACTGTGCCCCAAACCAGTGATTTTCAAGATGTGGTCAGCAGAGTATGTGATACTATAAAATTACCTGTCCTGTGGATTAACCCAACAATATATACTTAATGAAACTTCCTTTGTTAATTATAATCTACCCTAAAGGTCACAAGAATGTACATTTAAAAATATAGTCACAATAAGGATTCACCTGGCTATGACCTTTAAAGTATTAATTTTGGGAAATATTTTAAAAATGGAGCAGAGAATATGCATGGGTTCTAGGCCTGTGTCCCACCCAAGTAATACAAGTTAAAAAAATTTAGCTACTAACAGAAGATAGGCTGATAATTCCTATTTCTATGTTTTAAAAAATAAGGATTTCCATAGAGCTATGAATTAGTCACTGGCTTATAAACCTGAATAAAAGCTAACCATTTGTTGTCTTCTAGAAGTTTATGAGCTGTTCTACTGATTCTATACTGATGTATGGTTTTTTCACAGTGGCAAAACGGCATCGGTAGTTAAGTAATGTGGTCCACATGAACCCTGGGCTCGTCTGAAGATTTTCTTGGATTAAAATTCAAGAAAATTAGATTTCATGGCTTATTAAAATAAGCACTATACATCAGTAACTACCAGTGGTCCCCAACCTGTGGGTCGCGACCCCTTTGGTGGTTGAATGACCCTTTCACAGGGGTCACCTAAGACCATCCTGCATATCAGATATTTACATTACAATTCATAACAGTAGCAACATTAATAATTTTATGGCTGGGTTACAACATGAGGAACTGTATTTAAAGGGCCAAAAGGTTGAGAACCACTGAACTAGTCCAAAGACTGAGTAGATTACCACTTCTCAAACTTTAATGTGTATATGAAGCACCTGAATCTCACTGAAATGCAAAATATAATGCAGTAGGTGTGGAGTGGGCGTGAGCCCTCCATTTCTAACCAGCTCCTAGGTGATACTCATGCTGCTGGTCTCCATACCTCTTCCTGAGTAGCAAGGAACTTAACCCAGAGGACTATAAGTCATGCTCAAAAATCATATTACTGAAAACAGGTTTCAAACAAGTGCAAGTACACACAGCAGCACTACTGACGATAGTCAGGTGGAAACAGTCCACCAATAGGTAAGCGAATTATGGTCTAGACAATAACAATAACAATAAAATATTAGTCGGCCCTTAAAAAAAGTACTGAAACATGTTACAATATGGATGAACCTCAAAAACTTTATGCTAAATAAATGAAGTCTGCCAGGCACAAAAGAGCAGATTTTATATGATTCTATTTATATAAAATATCCAGAATAGATAAGCCTAGAGACAGAACAGGCTCCTTCCTGGTTGCCAGGAGCTGGAAGAAGAAAAAACAGGGGCAACTGCTTAATAAGTATGAGGTTTCCTTCTGGAGTGATGAAAATGTTGTGGAGCTAGGTAGAATTGGTGGTTTTATAACACTGTGAATACAGTAAAGGCCACTAAATTGTTCACCTTAAAATGGTTAATTTTATGTCAATTTCACTTCAATTTTTAAAAATGTAAAAAGAGATCATACTCTTATAGAAATATTAAATATCAAGACAACAACCAATATTCAATGATATACATAAAAAAATTTCCCATTGTAACATAACATTTCACGAAGCTCACCATCTGAGTCTCTATTTCTTTATTGATAAAATATAGGTACCCTGTCCACTGCAAAGAAATTATAAGGCAGCAAAGAAAAATGAATGAAATTAGTCTGTAAGCCATTGTTAGATACTGTATGAACAAATAATCGAACATGTTTTTACTATTATAAGTGCATTTCTCAAATACACATGATCTCAGTTGTGGAAAATAAATAAAGATTTGGTAATGAGTGGAAACAGATGTTGCTGATAAATTACCAGATCTTTGAATAGATATTAAAAATCTTGGGCCCTGCCCTGGTAGCTCAGTTGGTCAGAGCGCTGTCTCGATACACAAGGTTGCACATTCAATCCCGTCAAGACACACACAAGAATCCGCCAATGAATGCTGTGGAGCAACAAACTGATGTTCCTCTCTCTCTAAAAATCAATACGTACATTTCAAAAATAAAAGTCCTGGGGCACAAAACAGCTTCAAGGAAATACACTTCTCACGCATTTCTTTTACATTATGACCAGCAGGATAATTAATTAGGTTCAGCAGGATAATTAATTAGGTTCTGACATATGTTAAGGAACTTGTTATCCATCTTCTCTATCTTTAAGAAAATAAAACAATTCATCAAATGCCCCTTTTCATTCACGATTTTGGTCTGAAATGCAAGAACGGATTTAAAACAGAGTTGGAAGGAGAGAAAATACTCTCCCTACTCATCAGTGAGGGCTATTCAGCAACAGCTGTCTCTCAGCATCTGTTACATAGGAAGTGAGATCTGGCAGCAATTTTTTTCTTCAATTTTAAGCTATTCTCTTTGAAATGAACACGGAACATGCAGAGTTAGTTAGGTGCCTTTGCTGAGATGAATCGAACATACAAGTACCTTCCCTCAAAAGAAAGACTGCTAAAGGCTTTCTCAAGTACACATTTAGTTATTCTTTCACTCAAAATGCTACTTCCCACTCTCCCAACTTTCTCAGATCCAATACGGATAACCATCAACCCGAGAAGAACAACTCTTTCCCTCCTCTGTGAACCAACCATTTGTAAACAGCACAACTCACCGCAAAAATTTTTAACAAAGTTTTCATGTAGAGTTTTCGAATACCAAAGGAGACTCCAAAAATAGCGGGGACTATGATGAAAACAAGGAGGAGGGTGAAGAGGACAGTCAGGGAGATGCCCAGAAGGTTGACAATCAGGCTATCAAAAGGCAGCAACAGAAACATGGTGGAGGGTCCAGGCAAGGCCATGCCCTCCTCCCCAAGCACAAAGCACAGCCTTCAGATGGTCCTCTCAGACAGCACCAGCCGGAGAAACAGAGAACGTTCCCAACGGAAAACAAACTCCATTCCAAAGTTCACATCATAGAGAGCATGGGAGGGGAATGATGGTAAAAAGGGCCACAGGAGGCAGCCCCAAAACACCAGATCTCCACAGAACAGACGGGCCTCGGAGGTGAGTGAGGCAGGCTCAATCTTCAGTGTGAGCATTCGAGTCCAGGCTGACTCTGTGACAGTGAGCAGCAAGAGAGGGATCTCTGCTCTGCTGCCCTTATACTGCTTCCAGAGTTTTACTTCTTTTCCTGCCCAAGCGCATTTAGCAGATAAATCTGTCCTGAAGATCTGTCACTGCCAGAAGTACCAAGAAGAGCTCAATGTGGTGCCAGAAATGTCCTGATAACTCCTGTGGAGGGGGTGACTGCTGGCACTTCACACAGGAGGCCACTGAACTTGAATATGTAGAAATTAAATAACTGTTTTACTTAAAATTCCTTCGTAAGCTGAAAATTGGTTCATTGTAGAGAGTTCATCTCTGGCCCCATTCTTCCTCTAGAGGTTCCTGGTGCACGCTGCTTCCAGGACCCTCCTACCTGGACAGCTACAGTCTTTGCCAGCAGGACACAGATGCTGGCACAGAATGCCTCATGCTGCCTGTGGTGAGTGTAATTCCAGACGCTCCTGGCATTGGTTTCCTCTGGATATTCTTCTCCCTAAGGCCCCCTTTTCTCAGCGGTGACCTGGGTTCTTGGCAAGAAGTTGCTTACATGCTGCCAAAGCTGGGGGTGGAAACAGAAACATCGTTAGTCACACAAATCCAGAGAACAAACGTCAATATGCTTTGGGGGTGGGAGACTGAGGATGAGCCTAGAGTCAGTGCCAGCTTCTCAAGTCATCAAGGTCAAAGGGGCTGAGCAGAGCAACAGGTGGCAGACACAAATGTGGGAGAAAAACACACCCATGTTTCATATAGTTTTCAACTCCAATGATATAATCTGTGAGCACTCAAACTTTCTGAATACAAAACCTATGGATACAAAAAGGTAAAGAGGGTATATTATGAAAAGTAAATGTCCCTCCTACCTGTCCCCCAGCTATCCGAGTTCTTATCGAGGTACAGCCATATTCCAGTTTCGTATTCTTCCCACTACCCTATGCTTACACAAGTAAATCCTATCTTCTTTTCTATGTGCCCCAGTCTGGCATACGATGAACACTGCTCTTCCCCTTGCTTCTTGTTTTGTTTTTAGCTCAATATATCATGGCAGAATGTTCAATCAGCATGTAGATAGATAGCTACCTCACTTTACAGGTATACTGTTAACTATAAGAATAGTTAACTAGTTTTTTGCAGTTTGGACACCAATGTTTCTACTTTATGCTGTTACGCATAATGTAATGAATAACCATGTTGCATACATAACTTAGCACAGAAAATGAACAAGCAAATATATTTTCATGATAAATTCCTAGAAAGGGCACTTCAGGGGAAAAGAAAATATAGAGTTTTAATTTCATAAAACATTGTCATATTTTCTATATACCAATAGAGATTAAACTATTACAGCCTATCTCCCCACACTGGCCATTCTTTTTTTATTTAAGACTATTTTTTAGAGTGGCTCTGAGCGCACAACTAAATTAAGAGGGAGGGACAGAGATTTCTCTCATATCCCTTGCCCCCCACATATGTAACAGCCTCCCCCATTATCAACATCCACCACACAGGTGCATTTGTTACAAATGATGAACCAACATTAATATATCATAATCACCCGAGTCCGTAATTTACGTTACAGTTCACTCTTGTACATCCTATCGGTTTGGACAAATGTATAATGACGTGTATCCATCATTACAGTATCATACAGAATATTTTCACTGCCCTAAAAATCCTGTACTCTGATTATTCATTCTTCCCTGCCTCAACCGCGGCAATCAATAATCTTTTTACTGTCTCCATAGTTTAGCCTTTTCCAGAATATAGTTGGAATCATATTGTACAGAGCCTTGTTAAATTGGCTTCTTTCACTTAATACAGCCACTCCTTTTTAGAATTCCGCTATTTCAAATACCTTACAAAAGTATTCCAGTTTTATATTACTCATCCCTAACCACAATTTACCAATGTGAATCTTGGGAGCATTTTATCAAGCCCCTCTACAAACATTTTGGATCTATTTCAATAGATTAAGAAGTTCAAGAATGAATGAACAGATAACTGAAATTACCTTAAATTTTGTCCAGTAATTTACAGAACTCAGCTTTCACATGTGATGTTATAACCTGTCAACACATATTATTTCCATTTTATCAATTAGGACACCAAACATGGTAGACACAGATCCAACTCTTCTGACTCCTAACCCATTACTGCTCCCATTATATTCCCACACAGCTAATGATTAAAAGACATGACAGTTCAGTGGCACTGAGTCACAAATACTAGTTCCTGCATTTGATCCTCAACATCTTCCACATTACCGTTATTACTGCTAACACTTGTCGAATACTAACAAGACAATGAGCTAATATAATAAGCATATTACATATACTATGCTCACTTAATTCTCACAATAACCCTGTGATGGAGTTACTGTCATTGCTATTTACAGGTGAGGAAACTGAGGCTTAGAGGATAAAGTAAGTTACTCGGGGTCAAATAGCTAGTAAGTGATAGAGGAGAAATTTGGACAAGTATATCTGTCCTAGAGCCCCTGCTCTTTAACCACTATGGTCTCCTATCTCCCAGATTACCCTGAAATAAATGAACACTTCCTTCATGACAGACCCACTCTATTGAATTTCTTGAGATCAGAGAAAAACCACAAGGCAAATCTGGACTCATGTATCAGAATTTGGTGTTCTTCTCAGAATCCAAAGAACAAACCTACTCTTTCATAAACGAGCCAAACTGATTATACTGATTATACATGCCAGATTTCTAACTACATCCCAACAGAGGTTCAGGAAATTAGATGTATTTTAATATGCTGAGACTCTGTATTCCTTAAACCTGTCTACTGCAGCCTAATTCTAGGGTCCCCCCTCTATTCCACTCTTCCATATCGCTCACCCAGCCCAGCACTCCCATGGGAAGAGGCAGCAAGATCCCTGTCCCCATTGGGCAGCTGCTGTCACTCTGGCCAAGGTTCCCTTGAGTTCCATGTACCCAAGGTGACTGAAAGTAGGATCACTTTGACTTTCCTATGCCAGAGTTTCTTTGAATTATAATCAACTGAGAATTTCAAAGGTTATGCTGGGTTCATGTCCCCAAAGCATTAAACACTTTTAAGCAATCAACTAATTTCTTCACCTATTTCAGGGGTTGGCAAATCATCATATGATTATGAGCTAAATCTGGCTATGGCCTCTTTTTATAAAAGTCATGACATAGGACTTGTTTTCGTATCTTTAAAGAGTTGTAAAAACAAAAGATAATATGTGACAGAGACCAGGGCCTGAAAAGCCTACAATATTTACTATCTGATCCTTTACAAAAGATTGTGCTGACCCATGACCCAGCTGCTCTTCCTCCTGAGAGGTAGTGAACTTCCCCTTCCCCTTATGTCCCACTCCACCTAAGTTCTGGTTACTTACCAGGGCCAGACTCCAGAACAGAGAACGGCCAAACTAGCCAAACAAGTTATCGGGCCAACATTATACAATCCTCTTATAAATTCTTAGAAGTACAGAAAAAGCAAGCAAGCTGCAGTTATCAAACAGGGTTCCAAACATCTTGCTGGATGAGCAAAGCAGTTATTAAAGGCAGAGGTAACTGTGCCACAGGCCCCCTGAACACAGACTTCGATCTCTGGAAATATCAGAAAATTGCTCACATCAGAACTCAATCACACTACAATTCCTAGGTAACGGCTCACTTATAAGAGGGTATCACTATGTCTCAAGTAAATACAACCGTGACTCCCTAAGCACGAGGCAGGGGAAGCCATGAACTCTAAGGAATATTCACTCGTTCTCTTAACTTCCACAACTTTCAGCCAAAATCACTGAGTCATTGGACCAAAGTTTCCCTTACAGCCCAAATGGTCCAGAGAAAAACAGAAGAACCAACTGGTTCTGACTTTTTAAAAAAGATGGCTTCATTCTAGGAATGGGACAGAGCCCATTGCTAAACTAGCTAAACTTTTCAACACTCTGAATGGCAAACCTGGGCTTTTAGGCCCACAATTTCCAGTGTATCTCAGTTCTTAGACTGATTCAGTTCATGCATTCAACAAACATTCACGGTTAGGTGTTAGATATTTGGTGGCGAATATGCCTAGAGAAAAATATTAACCAAATAAGCATACACAAAGTCATAATTTCACACAATGATGATTAACAAGGAAGAGTCCTAGGAGAGAATATAACAGAGAGAAGTTACAAACTTCAATTGGGGCATTTACACCAATTCTGACCAAATCACAAGACCAGTACTACTGTGATTTCTCACTGCAGAATTAAATGCTTTTCAGCTAGCCCTGTGACACAGGAGACCATGACCACCAAACTGTGTCCAGAGAGATGCAATACACCAACTCAAAAGGAAAAAGATATAGCATTTTATTACAAATAAATGCTTAGGTTACACAGCAATAATGTATTTTTAAAGCACAATGTCTGTCTCAGTAAATGGTATGTACTGGTGGGGTCCCTCAGCCTGGCCTGTGCCCTCACAATCCTGGACGCCTCCGGGGTTGTAGTATGAGTGAAACAGCAGGTGGCCCAGAGGAGCTCCTCATTCCAGCCCCACTGCACCTGCCCCATCACCGCCCCCCCCCCCATGCCCATGCTGCCATCTGGTAAGCCTGCTGAGCGGTGTTCCCCCTGTGGGAAGGCACTGACCACCAGGGGGCAGCTCCTACATTGAGCGCCTGCCCCCTGGTGGTCAGTGCATTTCATAGCGACCAGTCCACCGGTCGCTTAGGCTTTTATATAGAGAGACCATTATCAGAAGAAACCCAGAGTACTGTCTTCAGTTCTTGGTACCAAATTTTAAGAGGGCTAGATAGAGGGGAAGGCATTTCAAAGTATGTCACAAAATCCACAAGCCAAATACTACTACATGCCTAGCAAGCACTAGTGCTCCATAAAAGATTAGCTGTAAAACACAGAAATATGAGTTAAAATGACAATAAGATGGCAGAAAAAAAATTTTACCACAATATTGGTAAAATGAGAAAATATCCTCAATTACTGCTGGTTAGAGTGTAAATGGCACAACCTCTATGGAGAACAATTTAGCAATTGCCATCACAATTT
Source organism: Murina feae (assembly GCA_004026665.1). Lineage (NCBI taxonomy): Eukaryota > Metazoa > Chordata > Mammalia > Chiroptera > Vespertilionidae > Murina > Murina feae. Next base: position 31,385 of record PVJC01002189.1, on the reverse strand, counting down.
TAAATGCACATAAATCTTAGTTCCAGCATTTCTACTTCTAAAAATTTATCCTAAAGATAAATTAGAGGAGTTCTCAGCAAGGGGCAATTCTTTAATCCCTTGTGGAACATTTGGTAATATCTGCAGACATTTTTGGTTGTCACAACTTGGGATGGGGGTGCTACTGGCATGCAGTGCATAGAGGGCAGGGATGTATTAAATGTACTATGATGTACGGGCCAACTCCTACAACAAAGAATTATCCAGCCCCAATACCAATAGTGCTGAGGATGAGAAGCCCTGTAGCAAAGCATGTGCAAAATAATATATGTGCCAGGTTACTGCCTGAATCATTGTTTGTAATACCAAAAGAAACATCAATGTCCACTAATAGAGGATACAATGGAATACCATTCATATGTTTAAAAAGACAGACAACACATACACACACACAAGCACACATATATGTACTAAGAAACAATCTATCCCAGTTTGATACAGAATAATGTCCACAATAAATACCAATTGTAAGGGAGGGGAGAAAAGGAAAAATATATACAATTCATATGTATTCACAAAGATTCATGTCTGGAAAGATACACAAGTGACTGGCTAGATGAAAAGGAGAGTTTACTTTTTATCTTTTTAGTATCTTTAAAATGATACTTGTCGTTTTGAATAGGTAATAATCTCATGGTTCAAAAATCAAAAGAAACACACAAGTGTTTGAATCCTGACTTGATCACTTAACCAGAAGTGTGAGTGACTTCAGGTACATTACTTAATTTCTTTAAGCTTCTATTAAACAATACCTACTAGAAGTAATGTTCAAGATAACAAAAATAAAGTACTTTCATAGTGCCTAGAGCAAGGCAAATGCTCAAAATATATTACCTATTATTACTATTCTAAGCTCCTGTTATTAGGAAGGAGGATGGGGCATTTGAAGGTATTTCCCAAGAAGGCATGACATTACACTAGTGAGAGATTCAGTTTCAACTACTACCTGCCTAAGGTGCATACAATCCCCTGATATGGCTGGATCATGCTGATCCCATTCAGAAACTGCTGTGGGGCCTGCCTGACAGAGGCAAAACAGCCAGAGCCAGTATTGCCAGACCACGCTGAGGGAAACAAGGTCTGTAGGAATCAGGAAAAATGTTTCATGATTAAAGATGGCACCCTATGTGAGTGCGCTAGCAAAGACTAAGACTATCACAGAAGTTTTGAGTCGATTTATAAGAGAGCTGGTAAGGAGATCTAACCACGTTATAGGACCATGAAACCTGGTAGAAGCCATTTAGCACTCAGATCAAGCTGGCTGTCATCCAGAAAAAAGCAGATTGGCTCTGGCCACCCAGAGGCAAGAGAAAAGCTATTATAATTGGCAGGTATGGGGGTGCACATTTTAGCTTAATATTAAGAATCTAACCCTCACATTGCTGGTGCAATGGTACAACCACTTTGGGAAATAGTCTGGTAGTCCCTCCAATGGTTGAACATAGTTACCATATGACTCTGCAGTCCTCCTCCTAGGTATATAGACAAGAGAACTAAAAACAATGATCCACATAAAAAATTGTGACAAGGTTTATAGCAGTATTATTCAGAATAGCCCAAAAGGTAGGAACTACCCAAATGTCCATCAACTGAATAAACAAGACGTGCTGTATCCACACAAGGTTTTTATGGAAAGTTACCTCACAAGGTGATCTGATCATAAATTCCTCGCTGGGCATGTCATGGTGGGTAGTCATGTCCCAGGCATTTAACTTTTTAAAAAAATTTTCTTTTTAGATATATTTTTATTAATTTCAGAGTGGAAGGGAGAGGGAGAGAGAGAAACATCAATGATGAGAGAGAATCATTGATCAGCTGCCTCCTGCACATCCCCTACAACCTGAGCCCACAACCTGAGCATGTGCTGACCAGGAATCGAACTGTGATCTCCTGGTTCATAGGTCGACACCCAACCACTGAGCCACACCAGCCAGGTGCAGGCATATAACTTTAGTAAGAGGCTTACCTTTGCCTTAAGCAAGCCTTGTCTATTGTTTCTGGGCATCTGACACCTTTGAAATATCCCCCGCTTCAGATCCCTCCTTTAAAGCATGACCACCTTCAAGAGAACACATAATCTTAACTATCCCATATTCTGATCCCTGTCTTGCTTTCTCCCACCTCATGTAATCTATTTATGAACCCTCCTTAGTCTCAAATGCATAAAAGAAACTGCAAACTGTTATTCTCCGAAGCATTTTTCTCAGTCTATTGAAATCTTGCTTCCAAAAGTATCCTCTGTTTGACTCAAGTAAGTTTTTATAAAAATGCAGGGCGTAGTGGAGTATAAGAAACTTGCTTGAATCAGTTTACACATTTTTACACTGATAAATGGAATATTATTTGGCCATTCAAAGGAATGATGTATTGGTAGTTGTTACAATATGGATGAACCTTGAAAACATGGTAGCCCTAGCTGGTTTGGCTTAGTGGATAGAATGTTGACCTGTGGACATTCCCAGTCAAGAGCACGTATCTCAGTTGCAGGCTCGATCCCAGCCACCAGGGCAAGTGCAGGAGGCAACTAATTGATGTGTCTCTCTCACATCGATGTTTCTCTCTTTCTCTCCACCTCCTTTCTACTTTCTCTAAAAATCAATGGAAAAATATCCTTGGATGAGGATTAACAAATAAAACAAAAAAGAACATATCAAGGTGAAGTGAAAGAAGCCAGTCACAAAAGATCATATATTATGTGATTCCATAATATGAATTTAAGTCTTTAGAGGCAGAAAGTACATTAGTGGTTACTTAGGGCTGGGGAGAATAGGAAGACAGAAGGGAGTGAGGAGAGAAAGAGGAGAAACATGATGTGAAAGAGACAAATCAAATGGTTGCCTCCTGCACAAGCCCCAACTAGCGGTGGGGATCAAACCTGCAACCCAGATACGTGCCCTCAACCAGGAATCGAACTCAGGACCCCTGGTGTACAAGCCGATGTTCTAACCACTGAGCCATGCCAACAAGGCTAGTTAATAAAGACACTCTAAAGTTGACTGTAGTGATGGTCACATATATCAGTGAATATAATAAAAACCTGAAAAGCACCTTTTTGGCAGTGATGTCCTCCCCACGACAACATGCCTCTCACTAAGGATCTCCTTCATCCTCTCCAGAAAAGAAAACACGAGAAGCAGCACCTGGTGCAGAGCCCTAATGCCTAATGGAGGTGAAATGCCCAGGATGCTATAAGATCGCCGCGTCTTTATGCATAAACGGCAGTTTTGTTGCTCCACTGTCCTCTGCCATTCAACGGTAGGAAAAGCAAGGCTCACAGAGGATGCTCAGAAGGAAGCAGCACTGAAAGCAACTCCAATCAAGATGAGTGGGGAAGCATCGCATTAAACACATTTTGGACTTAAAAACACACACCTGAATTGTACCCTTTAAATGGGTGAATTGTATAGTATCTCAATAAAGATGATAAGAATCTCAGAGGAGTTGTTCAAAAAGAATAGGCTGGTTAGCCCTGGCCAGTGTGGTTCAGCTGGTTGGGTGTTGTCCCATTTACCAATAGATCACCAGCTTGACTCCCAGTCAGGGCATGTGCCACGTTTTCGGGCTTGGTCCCTGATAGGTGGGCCGGGAGGCAGCTGATTGATGTTTCCCTCTAATGTCCATGTTTCTCTCCTTCCCTTCCTTTCTCTCTAAAAAAATCAATAAAAAATAATCTTTAAATAGACTGTTTAGGAAGATATTCATCCATATCTGGATTCTGCAGGATGGTGGTGGATATAATATAGTGATTAGACCAGATGTTTTAAATTTCCTTTCCAATCCAGATTTTTGGATATGTGTCTTTACTTAGAAAGAAAGAGAAGCAGTAAAACATGATGATTCAATATACAGGGAATCAGACAAGTTGCATCAAAACCAGCCTCCATTACTTTCTAGTTGTGTGACCTCAGGAAAATAAATCAACTTTCCAGCTTCAGTTTTCTCACCTGTAAAATGGGAATAATATGTATCCTGTGGTATTGCTGTGAAGACCTAATAGAATGCAAGTATCAGTAGAGTGCCCAACACAAAGTACTCACTAAATAGAAGTTACTACTAAGTAACTGTCACTACGAAGCTGGAGGCAATAATAATAAAATGTTAAACTGCAACTTTATTAGTCAACCACTGAGAATTCTAGTCCAACCTCCTTTTTTATGGCTCAAATAACTGAGCCTTGGAATGGTTAAGTATCTGGGACAAATTTAAAACCTGGCCAGTACCAGAGGCAGAACTAGAATTCAGATCTGCTCCCCAGGCTGACCTCTTTTGCTTTGGGGCACCACTCATTTTTCCTAGTGTACTGTCAAGACACAGACCCAACAAATACCCCAATTCTGATGTGATGGTAAACAAACAGATGAGTGCAAGAACACAACAGAAATACGTGTGGTGCTAAGTTTAACACTGAGTTTAACATTAACATCAAAAAAAAAAAAAAAATTTGCTTGAATAGGATGTTGTCACTTAGGAGGAAAGTATATAAATATGTCCAAGGAGACAGGGTAGCACTCAAGAGCTACTAGATTAGAGTGAAGCTAAAGTGCTAAAAACTAAGAATACACATATAGCCAACATTAATCCTGGATCAAATAAATGGCCCAAGACAAAGCCAGAATGACAGGCCAAAGGATAACTCAACTCATTGTGATGAAGACAGGATTATAGTCAGTTTCGGGGTCTAGGTCTAAGGTCACTCTGACCTTAAATATTATCTATCCCCTTGCCTAGAAAAGCGTAACTGGAGTTGGAACTGGGGAATACATAACATGGTACCAACTTTGTCCAAAAGCAACGTAAGTCCCCAAAGCTGGGAGAACAAAAACAAGAGGACAAAGGATATAGAATGTTTTGATATTTGGGGACCATCAGTTTAAAAAGGAACAAATTGATATGCCGGAGCTCTAAGACACGAGACATTTCATCGCCAAGCCTGCACACTGCTCTAACGGCTCCATTTCAGAATTGGCGTTTACATTGGAGTGTTGTTTATGTAACTGGAAACAGCTTCCTGGTCTTTTTCTTTAAAAACTTATTTTCCTGGCCTGCCTGAGTAGCTCAGTGGTTGAGCATTGACCTATGATTCAGGAGGTCATGGCTTGATTCCAGATCAGGGCACATGCCTGGGTTGTGGGCTCAATGCCCACTAAGGGACACGCAGGAGGCAGCTGATTAATGACGCTCTCTCATCATTGATGTATGTCCCTCCCCTCCCCCCGTTCCTCTTGGAAATCAATAAAAAAATGTTTTAAAAAACACATCCCAATTTTTCTGGTTTATTCCACTCAGCATTATTATTCTGAGAATCTTTCATGCGTTAATAGTTCATTCCTTTTAACTGCTGAGTTGTATTCTATTGTATGGACATGCCACAATGTTTATCCATTCACCTACTGATGGATATCTGGGTTGTTCCAGCTTGGAACTGTTACACATAAGCTGCTATCCACAAGTTTTGTATGGACAAATGCTTTCACTGCTCTTGGGAAAATACGGAGTAGTGGAAAGACTAAGACTAAGGTGGGTGTAAGTTTAGCTTTTTATGAAACTGCCAAACCTCATTCTACACTGGCTGTACCATTCTGCGTTCTCACCAGCAGTGTACGAAAGCTCTACACCTTCACCAACACTTGACCTGATCGGTATTTTAACTTTACACATACTAGTGGATGTGAAAGTTTTAATCTGTATTTCTTTAATGACTAATGATACTGAGCATCTTTTCATGTACTAATTTGCCACCTGTATATCTTCTCTGATGAAGTGTTCAAATCTTTTGCCCATTTTTTATTAAGTTATTTTATTATTGAATTTGCTACAGGCCATTTTTTAGAAGCCAAGCTTTTCCTCCTCAATGACTAAACAGTCTCATTTAAAATGAGAAAGCATTACTATTGAACTATACTTAAGAATGGTTAAGATGGTTTCTAAAAATGAGGAAATTAATCCCACAGACAACAACAACAAAAGGATGAGAAAGCATTTTTCTCAAAGGCACAAAACTTACGAAACAGATTTCTTTGTTCAACTCACCACAAACTCGAAACAATCCTAACTGTTCAAAGAAAAATCACTAGAACATGAAAGAAAAAAAGCCAATGACCACAACCACAATCTCTACATTAACCTCAGAACTGAATGTTACTAAGTAACATAAAACACTCCAACTTTCTGCTCAGCTGACAGTGACCCTGGGCTGCACAATACAGCAGCCACTAACACATGACTCCTGAGCACTAGAAACATGGCTGGGCCAAAATGAAATGTTCTGTAAAGTACACACTGTATTTCAATGACTCAGGATGAAAAAAATGAAGACCTCATTAATAATGTATATAATGGTTACATGTTTAAGTGATAGTCTAGATAATTTGAGTTAAATAAAATACATTCTTAAAATTATTTTCACCTGTTTCTTTTTACCTTATTTTAGTTTATTGTTCATCCTCACCCAAGGATTTTTTTTCCATTGATTTTTTTTTAGAAAAAGTGGGAGGGAAGGAGGGAGGGGGAAGAGAAGAGAAGGAGACGGGGAGGGGGAGAAGGAGGAATGGGGAGGGGAGGGAAAGGAGACATCAACTGGTTGTCTGATTGGCTGCCGCCTGCAAGTGCCCGAATAGGACCAGGGATTGACCCTGCAATCCAGGTTCATGCCCTTGACCAGGAACAGAACCTGTGGCCCTTCAGTGCACAGGCCAAGACTTTAATCACTGAGCCATAACAGCCAGGGCAGTGTTTTTACCTTTTTTAAAAGTGGGTATTGCCTGGGTTGCAGGCTCGATCCCTGCAAGGCTTACATTTCTACTGGGTAGCAGTGATCAAATACTTTTAAAGCAGACCCTGAAAATAATATATCTCTAACAGGTAAGAAAAAAAACACATATATACATATAATACTCCCCCTCCCCCCAAACTCCTCCAGGTGTGAACAAAATGGTACAATACAAAGGGTTTACACCTGGTACTCAGGAGCTGTCTTAGGTTTGGGCTAGTTCTGTTACTATCTGGTCCATTAGTTTAGCTTCCCTGAATTTAAGTTTCCTCACTTTTTGTTTTTTAATTTAAAAAGTCAACTATAATATGCTCCTACTTTTCACAAAGCACTATTCTAGTATTGCAGATCTTGAACTTATAGTTTAATGGGAGGTACAAACAAGACATACAACTATCTTACAAGACAAAACAGAGTCCCCAAAAAAGGAGAAAAGCCTCTGTGACTGTATGGCATGTACATGTGATATGGATGTAAGTGTTTTAAAGGTGAAGGAGCACCTTAAAGGAGTTAGGAAAAACTCCAAGAACTTACAACTTTCCTAACTCTACAATTCTGCACTCTTCCAAAGCACTCATCATGCTATAGTAAGCATCATTATGTGGCTTACTTACTGCTACATGGAACTGATGACATTTGGTCAAGTCTTCCCATAAGCAAGCATAATGATACATAAGATATAAATGACATCCCACAATGAGGCTCTGTTACTTGAAGAAACAATTCTGCAGTACAATTCAAGCTTAAACGTATGGCTTGTATCTCAGAAAGTAAGAGATTTTTTCAAATAAAAGGTAACCTTTTGTGATGTGCATACAGATGAGAGAAGTGGTTTATTCTGTAGCAGAAAATAGCAACTTTACCTAAAATCCTGATAGACTAACCACAGCACTCTTTTAACACCATAAACACAATCACACAAAATACACAAGCCCCCTACCCCACGTCTTCAGGGGTGACACCTAGATGCTGTTATCCCAACAGTACTTGCATAAACCGGATGTTATAGAATAGTAAAAAGCTAGAAAAATTCCAGAACAAGTGGAATAGAGAAAGTAATAGATAGCTAAACAGCAGTTGGCAGCCACCTAGTGAATGCTATCTTCCCTACACTTCAGACTAAATGGTTTGCACTTCTCCCCAACCAGAAGGTAAATAGTTTAAGGTCCTGGTGTACTCTCCCTCCAGGGAGCAGGCCCCTGCCATTCTCTCCCCATCTCCTCCCCATAACCTCTAGGGAATCCCATGAGACTTGCAACCAGCGGAGCAATGGGCAGCAGCAGTTCACCCCAGGCTAACCCCCTGACCCTGACTCCAAGGCCTCCTTTCCCTGACTTCCCAGTAAGCCAAAGCAGCAGCCCAGACTAGTCTATCTTGTTGCTTCTTCTGTGCATTCCCTGTTTCACTCTCCTAAGAATAGTTTTGCTGCGGTCAATAAGTTCTTGCTTGCTTTTCTACACTTTGTCTCTTGATTTAAATTTTTCCCTTGCTCTAGCTGGTTTGGCTTAGTGGATAGAGTGTCAGCCTGCAGACTGAAGAGTACTGGGTTCAATTGCAGGCTGGATCCCCAGTGCGGGGCGTGCAGGAGGCAGCCAATCTATGATTCTCTCTCATCATTGATGTTTCCCTCTCTCTCTTTCCCTCTCCCTTCCTCTCTGAAATCAAATTAAAAAAAAAAAAAATCTAATCTAATAAGAGTAATATGCAAATTGACCCTCACTCCATTACATCTAAGCCACACCCACCAGCCAAGCCATGCCCACCAGCCAATCGGAGCGGCTGTATGCAAATTAACCCAGCCAAGATGGTGGCTGGCAGCCACGGAGCTAGAGCGATGGAGGAAACTGCCTGCCTAGGCCGGCTGGGCCTCTACTCAAGGCAACAAAGTTTCAATTATAGACGTCACAGAGCTGAAGCAAACAGGAGGCTTCATTGCCTGCCTAGGCCTCCGCTAAAGGCAACAAAGTTTCAATTATAAAAGATAAATAAACCCCAGAAACCTGATTCCAGCCAGCCTCGCTGGGACATTGGGTCAACGGGAGCTGTGGGCAGCCTGCAAACAGCCATCAGCCCTTCACCCAGGCTGGCCAGGCACGCCAGCAGGTGGACATCCCCCGACGGGTCCCAGACTATGAGAGGGCACAGGGCGGGCTGAGGGACCGCCCCCTCCCCCGCCAAGTGCACAAATTTTTGTGCAACGGGCCCCTAGCATATATATTGTTTTAAAAATCTTTCCCTCAAGAAGACAAGAACCGAATCTCCCTGGTGACATCTTTGAACTGAGGGTCTGCATCTCCCCAGTAACAGATACACATGGTAACTATTGTTATTTAGGTCACAAACTCACAAAAGTCACCCTGAAAGAAATTTATAAACAATTATGCTACACTATATAAACTGAACTCAAAGAACTCTATATACCTTGGAGATAGACTATCCCCATATTAAAAGTAAGAAAGCTGAGGCACAAGTATTGAACTTACCTGTGTTTTTTGAGACAGGAAATTTTAACAGCATAAAGTGTGCTAGGAAATATGTACACAGTAAAATAAACAAACAAACAAACAAAACAACACAACCCCACAATTCATCCAGCCCAGGATTCTTATCTGTTAATGGCAAGAAAGAATGTTTTCGGAAAGTGCTCGTCTCCCTGATAGCAACAAGCAAAGCCTCTCGGGTATATTCCAAATACTACGAAATAGCTGTGAATGTTACCTAACTTTTAAAAGTTTGTTCTTATTATCAGTCTGCTATTCTGGTTCTAGGGTCACAGTTTTCCCATGTGTCTGAAAGGCTATGATGACTAGTAGACATTTGCCCCAAATGTAGTTTCAGAACTAATCTGAACTGGGTGGGAAAGTTTTTTACATTTACCTATCCAAACCCTTCAGTGTAAGGGTTCTCCACACATTTCTCCCACACATTTCTTTCCTGAGGACGACCTAGAGGCAAGCAGTGTGGCACACTGGAAAGAGGAAAGAGTGAGCGCGGAGCTGGGAGGCTCTCCTCACCTCAGTTCAGCCTCTGATTCCTGTGGATGTGGACAAGTCCCTGAACCTCTCTGGACCTTGAGGGCTCATCAGAAATGAAGTTAGACAAGATGACCTGCAAGTTCTCATCCTGACCTGAAAGCCCTTGTTTTAACTTGCCCGCCAGCAACTTAATCGTGTGTTTTTTTATTGATTTTTTTCAGAGAGAGGAAGGGAGAGGAACAGAGAGTTAGAAACATCGTTCAGCTGCCTCCTGCACACTCCCTACTGGGGATGTGCCCACAACCAAGGTACATGCCCCTGACCGGAATCGAACCTGGGACCCTCAGTCCACAGGCCGACGCTCTATCCACTGAGCCAAACCGGTCAGAACACAATCGTTTTTGATACCCTTTTCTAGTCCTTCTCCAGTGCTACCTGTTTCTTATCTGAAGGACTTCCAACAGCAGACTGTGTCCCAATGAAAGCACATGATGACTATCTGACAGCAAGATTTTTTATTCTGACTCTCAAGCTACTTTTGACATCAAGGATTTATCCCAAAGATACAAAGGCGGGGGGGAAATGAGTGGGGACACGGATGGAACAGGCGGGCTAAGCCATCCAGGGAGCTGTGGAGGCTGCATGTTGGTATCTGCTGATTGACTATTCTATTTACTTTTGTACGTCGGAAATCCTCCATCCTATAAAGTTGAAAAACGCAAAAGAAACCCAACACACACACACACACACTGTCAAAGTGAGAAAAGAACACCGAACTGGAATGATCGCAGGGCTCTTGTCTGCACAGTCCTTGGCACAAGGGTAACTGCTGTTCACACCATTTCCCTTGGGTTGAGATAGAATCTGCAAGACCTGACACTAAGCAAAGCTACTCCAAGTCCGGCCAGAATTAAGGAAAATGAACCAAAGAGGAAATTCTTGAACTGACCCCACGGTTATCAATGAGAAGATCCAGGGCAGGAGGGCACGGCAGGGCGAGGCACTACCGCGTCCAACAGTGAGGAAGGCCCTTCCACGGGGCTATGCCGTCGCGTTTCCCGGGGTACGTGTCCCCTAACTTTCCAGCTGCACAAGTTAAACCCCGTAAGCCCCATGCGAAATGGAAAGAGAGGAAATCAACAAGACCCTCTTCCTAAGAGGGCGCCTCGCAGAGCGTGAGACCAAAACGGAAAGGCAAGGGATTGCGGGGGTAGCGGAGGGAAACACGGGGCTCCCTGGGAGAACACACATCCCGGGAAGCCGAAGGACTCGGGAAAGGAAGTCCTGGGCGAGGGCCAACACCCCCTGCAGCCTCGCGAGCGGATGGAGCGCTCGGGGGCCCCGGTATCGGGAGGACCTAGGAGGGCGTCGCGGGGACCGGGCGGGGCGGGGAGGGCCCCGGGCTCCCTGCGCAGGGGCGGCGGAAGGGGCGCGGACGGTTCCACTGCGGCCGCGGGGCGGAACGCTCCGACCGGCCGGGCAACCCCAGGAAGCCGCGATGGTGTCTCCTGACGCCGGCGCGGCGCGGGGAGGGCGTCCCCGGACCGCAGGCCCCTCGCCCCGAACCCCGCGCTCTGTGGTCAGCTCCCCGGAGGCCGGTGACCTTCAGGAAGGAGGCGGCCGGGCCGTACTCACCGACCGCGAGGCTGCGAGGCTCCGAGCCCCTCCGGCGCTGGCCCCGCCCCCCTGGCCCGCCGCCGCGCCGAGGCGTGCGTCAGACGTGCGCGCGCAGCCTTTGTCTACGCCGCTCTGACGTGACCCCTCGCGTCCCCCCGCCCCCGCCGCCGGGTCGCACGCCCCTCACCATAGCGTGCGCCTGGGCCTGACGGGGAGGGGGCGGGGCGGGGCGGGGCCTCTACCAGCGCGCAGGGGATGGGGGCTGCGGGGGTTGGCCCTGTGCCCGAGGCACGGTACTCCCCCCGTCCCCCGCATTCCTGCTCGGACCGGAGGCGCGCTTCCTAAGTGGGGTCTCCTCGGAGCCCGGATGCGGCTCTTCCCCTAGGGCTCGTAGCATCCGCTCTGGGGAGGGTGGTGTCAGTCGTGATGAGGCGGCGGAGGCTTGAGCCACCACGTTGCCTCGTCCTCGTGGGGACGTCGTGAGTCCGCAGTGAGGTGCAGCTCTGGAGGTGGAGAGCTGAGCTCACAGGCCCGCACCACAGCACCCCGTCTCTCCTGCCTTCCTAGTGGAGCCACGACGTGCAGGGCTGGTGTGCGGGATCCCTCCCGCTGCAGCCCTCCAAGGGCACCCTAAGTGTGAGCTCATCTCGCTGCTAAGGCTAGCTGGTGCCGGCTGGAGTTCGCACGGGAATCTCTCACCACCTGGGTCCTCCGTAAAAGGCGTTGTTTGCCTCCAGTACCAAGCCCTCCCTTGTCCGTTCCACGTCCTGTTTTTCCGTTCTAAACAATCAGATAATAAACCGTGATGGTAACGTCCACATTCTGAGAGCTCAAAATCTGACTTTAAGAATGACTGTGCTCCAAAACACTGGGTCACGCATCCTCACGCTGTATGTCACAACGCCTATCATAAACTCAATAATTTATCCATTTAGCACGCCTCCATTGAGCCCTCACTATTTGGGCAATTTTTTAAAATTTATTATTTTAATACCTAAAGTTTTACATATGTTTCCTTTTTCCCCAGTTGAACCCCCTCTCCTCCCCCCCGACCCCCTCCAGCCATTCCCACCGAGCAAGCCCCCACCGTCCTATATGGGCAGTTTTTGCCAGAGTCTCAATGATGCAAAGTTGAATAATGAATGCATGGCCATGTCTAATCTTCAACTAGGTTAAGAAGAAACTGCACAGCCCTGACAGGTTTGGCTCAGTGGATAGAGCATCGGCCTGCGGACTCAAGGGTCCCAGGTTCGATTCCGGTCAAGGGCATGTACCTTGGTTGCAGGCACATCCCCAGTGGGGAGTGTGCAGGAGGCAGCTGATCAATGTTTCTCTCTCATCGATGTTTCTAACTCTCTACCGCTCTCCCTTCTTCTCTGTAAAAGATCAATAAAATATATATTTAAAAAAAAGAAGAAGAAGAAACTGGACGTGATACATTTTTGTGTTCTTCCCCACTGCTAGGGAGAGGGGTTTTAAGTGGCCACTATATTAAATGCTCTCTAGGTTCTTATGTCTGTTGTGTGTGTTTTTCCTGCCCCACAACCAGTCAAAACTTATAAGTAGTCCATCATCTGCTCTCTCCTGTGTGTTCATGTTTACATTTTTTCACAACCTTTGCCATAATTCTTTGTATATAGTAATTTTGAAATTTAAAAATGTTTCTCACATATGAGAGACTGAACAAAAATAGTGTTGATTGACTCTTTGCCCAACCAAATAGTGGGCTTTGTTATTGGATATGCACATACACACAGAGTCTGCAAACATTCACTGGCACATTCCCTGAACTTCTTCAGCACAGGAAGACAATCAAACTTCCCTCTGAAGAGCAAACCAACAAGAACTGGCTTAATATAGTTCCCTTAGGCTTCACAGTTTTGTTTGGAAAGGTTAATGATCTGAACAGATCTCTGGCATATTCATTTTTTAGAAATGAGTAATGCAAATGGGAAAGATAAGTGAACAGGTAATGCTTGAAAATTAGACACAAAGCAGATGTACCTATAGAGAAGGCCCACTGCCTATATCATGACCAGGTTTGTGTCCTACATTAAATTCCTCGTCACTGTGAATTTGGACTGTCTTTAGATTATTTTTGAATGTATTTTCATATTCTACAAAGAGCTACATGAATAATTTATTAAAGCCTGCTGTAAGATAGTCCATTCAAAGAAGGGGATCGCTCTGGCCCATGTGGCTCTGTTGGTTAGTGTCTTCCTATGCACTGAAGGGTCATGGGTTTGATTCCCTGTCAGGGCACAAACCACAGGTTGAGGGTTTGCAAAGGCAGCTGGTGTTTCTCTCTCAACTCAATGTTTTTCTCCCTCTCCGTTCTCCTCTCTCTCTCTCATCAATGGAAAACATATCCTCGAGTGAGAATTAAAAAATAATAATTAAAAAAATTAAATCCTATAAAAAGAAAAGAAGAGGATCATGGTGTTAAGGTCTCAGTGAGAGGTTTAACAACCCCTTCACATCCTAACTTTGAGCTGATTTCCCAAAATGTGCCTCTACAATCATTGTGTTTGCTGTGTATGTGGCATATAGTACTATTAAGCTGGGAAGATACTCCTTGGTAAAGATACTCTTTCCCGTAGTAGAGTATTACCGTAAGTATGCTGTATAACTTCTTTCCCTTCCACAAACACCGTTGACATGTGCAAAGCCTTTGAAATTCATTAAGAAGCAAATTCACAATTGCTTACTACAGAACCAGCAACACCAATACTCATTTCCAAGCACAAAGAAGAAAAAAAAAAAGGCCCAAATTAACAAAGGCATGTTATTTTTTTTAACTTTTAATTGTGGTAAAGTATATACAAAATTTACCATCTTAACCATTTCTAGGTGTACGATTCAGGAGTGTTAAGTATATTCACATTGTTGTGCAACCAGTCTCTGGACATTTTTTATCTTGAAAAGTGAAAACTTTCCATTGTCCCTCCCCCAGCCCCAGGAAACCACCATTCTACTTTCTGTTTCTATGAATTTGACTACTATATCCTCATACTCATAGTCATATCTTATAGAAGGGAAATAATACTATATTTGTCTTTTTGTGACTGGCTTATTTTACTTAGCATAATGTCCTCCAGGTCCATCCCATGTTATAGCATGTGTCAGAATTTCCTTCCCTTTAAGGCTGAATAGTATCCCATTTTATGCATACACCTTATTTCCTTTACCCATTCATCCTTGATGGGCATTTGAGTTGCTTCTACCTTTTGGCCATTGTGAATAATGCTGCTATCAACGTGAACATACAAATATCTGAGATCCTATATTCAATTCTTTTGGCCATATACCTAAAGTAGGATTGCTGAGTCATGTGGTAATTCTATTTTCAATACTTTGGGGAATTGCCATTTGAGATGCTATTCTTTGGTATATGAGTCTAGAGTTGGGAGGAGAGAATTGGGCTAGTGATATAAATTTGAGAGTCATCAGAATATGGATGGTACATATGTTGAGTCAGACTCATACAAGTATGCTCAGACTTAAGAAGTAGAGACTTTACAGTTAAGAGCAAAATGAAGACAGTTTTTAGTTCATTCCCACACTGTGGTCCCAATTTGAAAATACACACACTCAGTTTTGCCAATTCACAGAAGGATGTGCTGGTTTTGATGACTGACTTGTAGTAATCAAACCCACAGGAGACACTGATTATAAGAGAGGGTTCAGTTATTAATTTAGGTGGATAATGGAAAATGCAAAATCAACTGAAATAACAGAATTCATAGGTCAGCTTATACCCTTAGCAGTAGGAAAACCTACTTAGGAAACCAAATTAGCATCAATAGGTTGTTTGTTGACTATAAACTTTTTTAAAAAGAAAAAAGGAAATGTGTGACTCCAAGGGCTCTGGCAATACCCGCCTCCCACCCACTCCCTCACCCCCCAAGTTCTACTTCTATAGGATTCTACCTGACAAGCAGCCGAAAGAAAAAACTACAAAGCCTTGGCTCAACAGAACATCCTCTTGGGTGACTATGATAAACTACTTCTCTTTGCCCACTTGCTAAAATTCACTTTACCTGCCATGAAAACAATGGCCACCTTCCTTCCAAGGAAAGAAGAGGGGAACTTCCAATTACTTTAATAGTAATCCAAAATCCCTAGTGGAAATCACATAGTAAAAAAGGCCACCTGCCCTAGCCAGTTTGGCTCAGTGGATAGAGCATCAGCCTGTGCACTGAAGAGTCCCAGATTCGATTCCCTTCAAGGGCACATGCCCAGGTTGTGGGCCCAATCCCCAATGGGGGGCATACAGAAGGCAGCCAATCAATGATTCTCATCATTGATGTTTCTCTCTCCCCCTCTCTCTTCCTCTCTGAAATCAATAAAAATATATTGAAAAATAAAAAAGGCCACTTAAGCTAACTAAAATGTAATTTTTTTATTGAGGTAACATTGGTTTATCACATTATATAAGTTTCGGGTGTACAACATTGTAGTTCAACATCTGTATACACTATAGTTTCTATCTGTCACCATACAATTGACTCCCTTTATCCTTCTGTCTCCCCTCCCTGTCCCCATCCACTTCTCCTCTGGTGACCATCAATCTGTTTGCATCTATGAGTTTGTTCTTGTTTTGTTTGTTCTTTTCAAATATATATGTATTCCACATATGAATGAAATCATATGGTATTTGTCTTTATCCATTTGGCTTATAAACTGTAATTTTTTGGCAAACATTCACTCCTCTTTTAGACACTGACTTCAGGGCTTAATTCCATCAGGAAGTTTTCTGTTTCACCTTAGTGACTTACTAGAGGTCCGGATTCGTAAACCAGTGGGGTCCCTCGGCCTAGCCTGCGGGGTCAGGCCGAAACCGACTCTCCAACATCCCCCAAGGGATCCCAGATTGCAAGAGGGTGGTTCTCAGAAGACGCAGCCCAGAATCAGGCTCCATCCTCTCTGGTTCTAGGTGTGTCATCTGAGAACTGCAGCTGCCAAGTCACCGCAGCTCAGCAGCTTCTGCGTTAAGCGTCTGCCCCTGGTGGCCAGCGCACGTCATAGCTACTGGTCGACGAGTCACTTAGGCTTTCATAGAGGTAGATTCTCCATATTCCCTAACACTCTCTGTGTGTCTCTAACATTATTTATTTTTTAGGGATTACCTATTTGTATGTTTGGCTTCCCTCAACGGGCTGTGAGTTTTGTTTTATTCATCTTTGTATACCCATTAGTTAACAGTGTCTGTCACATAGCAGTGGCTTAATAAATGTTTGTTGAAAAAGTGAAAATTCAAGGTGACTATGAGGAACTTGACAAATTACGTATGCATTCAATAAAACCATGAAATCAACTAGTACTTAATGCGTGAAATTTGGTAGATAATATAGGGGGTATGTGGAAAAATAGTAAAAAGGGTTCTTAAGAGCAAGAATTGATATTTATATTGATATATAATTGATATTTATCAGAGCTCACTGGATGGAAACGTTACCTAGATAGGAAAGAATGTCATAAATTAGACCAGTTTATCTTCGTCTGGATGTTTCAGAGGTCAAGGGAGTCATTGGCCACTTTTGTCTTTTTGAGATTATCACTATGGGAAAAACATAATAATTACAGGCTTACTGTTGTGGCATATAGTACACATGTGTATTTCCAAAATGAAGAATTTTAATAGAAAAGGGGGCACTAAACAGTGTGCTATTTATAAAATAAGGCTTTATGAAGACATTACTTTAAAGTGCACTGAAGACAATAAGACACAAATGTGAAATTCAAAGATGACTAATAAGTAGCATATTTTTTCAGTCCTGTTAGCTATCTCTGTGGTCGTGGGTGTAACTTCATCATTGGAGGTAATATTGAAAGTCTAGATTCCAGATCCCCTGGGACCGTGAGGCCTGACACCCAAGGTCTTCCAGGACTTTCCCTCCCCAGAGGCTTGACCTGAGCTGCATTTTTTTCAGAGGCTCATGGATGAGATTTCAGAAACCTTAGTTTCATTGGAACTATAGTACAATGCATTCCAGGAGCAAGCCGCCTTTATAATTGGCTACTCGTGTTTTCTGTCTATTTTTACCAGCTTTAATTTCAGAGAGCGACCTCCAATCCTGGCAGCATACCCTGTGGGGGTGGCCACCCT
The DNA here is from genome assembly GCA_004026665.1 of Murina feae. Taxonomy (NCBI): domain Eukaryota; kingdom Metazoa; phylum Chordata; class Mammalia; order Chiroptera; family Vespertilionidae; genus Murina; species Murina feae. The sequence continues at coordinate 13,876 of PVJC01002189.1, read as the reverse complement.
CTTCTTAATCATCCCTGAATGGCGTCAGGACAGGGGACACGACAGGAGTGGGAGGAAATAGGGCGTTTTCAATAACATTCCTTATCGGTTGGGGAAGCTGCCCTGTGTTCATTCTGTCCCTGGAAGCAGGCCTGTTTGGCTTCAGCTGTCTTTACCCTGTTAACCATCTGGCAACACACAGGGAGTGTCTGCGGCAGGCAGAAAAAGAAATACAGCAATGTTGCTTGCTTAACCACTATGCCACTGGCACAAACAAATGTAGCCCAAGAAGTCAAGGATCAAAAGATTTTTTAAAAATAGTATTAAAACAAAACTTTTGTTTAAAACTAGAGGCCCAGTGCATGAAATTCCTGAACGGGTAGGGTCCCTAGCAGCTGCCAGCTGGGGTGCCTTCCTTCCCCCCGCCTCCTGCCACCACTGCTGCCGACCCCGCCCCCTGGTCAAACTCCTGGTCGAAGGGACAATTTGCATATTAGGCTTTTATTATATAGGATTTATCATCCATGAGTAATCTGAGAGAATGAACAATCTTTGATTAGAGGTTAAAATCTTCCAAAGACTAAAGATTCCCAGGACACTGGAAATGGAAGCTAGAGGCATATTTGGCACTAATACTCATATATTACTCCAACCCATTTGGTTCTAGGTGTCCCAGGTGTGGCCAGCCTAGAAGCCAGCAGTGCCCGGTGGCAAGTCCTGTCCCACCTTTCCCAGATCCTGAGGCAGGCAAATTGTTCAGTATGCAGGTTCAAAACGGTGTGAATGATACAAGGAAAGTGTGGGAACAAAAATTGTTGTTGCTATTGTTTTTAAGAACAAAAGTCCAGCTTCTGGGTCTAGGTAACTGACATTCCAAGAAAATGTACTAAACTATATACATTGGAGGTAAACAGAGTTTTCTAGTCTCTTAGCTGATCAAGGGGGGGGGGGGGGGGGGGGGGGGGGGGGGGGGGAGAGGTGTTAAGTTTTTACAACATGAACGGTTGAGGATGCTTTAAGGAACATTGCTTTAGGCAGAAGCTGACAACCCAAGATAATTTCAACGACACAAGCTAAGTGCAAGTGTGTCGCCAGAAAACCAGCCCTTTGCAGACGGAGAGGAAAGGGAAGGAGCACACTTTCCTGCCGCCTCCCACACAGTCCTTCCAGACACTCTGCCAGGCCTTTCAATCACATCTAAGAGCTTCATTTACGTTTCCTCTCTTTCCACACTCCAAAGGCGTCCCTGCGAACCATAAAGGGCGCCATCCGCAGGTTTCCTGAAGGAAATCTCATCCCTCTGGTCAGGAAGTGAGTGAGACAAGAGCGCAAGGCATTCAGGGCCTTCTGCGTGGCTAGGAGTTGAATTCCGTCTCCCCACGGTGCGATCCGGAGCAGGAAGGGTCTGACCAAAGTTCCAGCACAGGGGAAACCACCACTTCTTGCGCAAGGAATTCAGGCTTTGCCTGTGCGGTAAGAGTACCCGCAGGGCTCACGCTACCTGTAGGCCCTCAGAGTTCAATGTCATTCTCCCGTGCAGGACTGTGAACTGGGTACACGCAACAGTGTTGTCCTTCATAACTGTTCCCCAAAAGCTGTTGAGCCCACGAAAGAGACGCAGAGACGCACGGTGCCCACCGAGCTTGGGGGGCCTGGAGGCAACACCGCCCGTAAGGCGAAGCGGTCAGTCTCGCCTCCGCGAAACACCGGGCGTGGGAACCCAGGGACCTTCTTTGAAGCAGCCGCACGTGTCAGAGGTGCTGCGCATCTGCACTGGCTTCGAGAGTCCCAGCCCTTGCACGCGCAGGGTGCCTCGCAGGCCCAAGCTGGGAGTCCGCAGGCCCTGGAGACCCGCGGAGTCCGGGCTGGGTGCAGGGATGCCCCTGCGCGCGGGGAACTGGCGCGGGACGCGCGCCCGCCCGCTTCGGAGTGCCTGCCCGCAGGTCTTCCAACCTGTGCAGCGACGGCAGCGCGAGCCCCTTCCCGTCTGCGAACACCACTTGCTTCTTGCGTCTCTGGCGTTCAGGGGGTCGTGCCAAGCAGGAGCGAAAGGACAGACAGGGACCGTGGCTCCCCTGGTCCGGCCTGCGGGAGCTGCTGCAGGGGTGGGCTGTGGCTGAGGCAGAGGCGCATGGGGCAGTGCCCGGACAGACGGACGGACGGACGCTGGCAGCACTGGATCCTTTGACAAAAGGGGAAGGAAGTTCCGATGAAGGGCAGAAGGACCAGGTGTTCTCAACTGCAGCCTCACAGGTGTCTAAAGACACTGGGTGGAAAGCAGCACAGGCGCTCAGCCCGGTGGCTCCCTGGTTGAGCGTGGACCTATGAACCAGGAGGTCATGGTTCGATTCCCAGGTGTGAAACATGCCCGGGGTTCGGGCTCCATCCCCCGTAGGGGACGTGAGTGTGGGTCTGCAGGAGGGAGCTGATTAACAGTCCTCTTTTATCGTTATGTTTCTATCTCTCTCTTTTCCCCTTCCTCTCTCAAATCATTAAAATATATATATTTAAACCAGCACAGGCAAAAAGTAGCAGTGGATTGGGCCCAAGTGAGAGCTCTCAATTCCTGGAGATAGAAGCTCTTACCTACTCAGGTCCAGGCAGCGAGCCGCAGAGATGTCAGCGCCTGTAGTCTAAGACCAGTGTCCCCCACAGGAACTGTGTATATGCTCCTGTCCCCCAGTGGCACTGAGGCGCCTTTGATGCCTTATGCCCTGGCTGGGGAAGTAACAAGAAGTGTGCCGCGGACACTTTGCCTCAGGTCACCGGCACTCACCCTGACCAGGCAGCTGTAGGGGTTACTCCTGGGTTACCTGTGGCAAGGACGCTATGATGAGGAGAGGAAGGACAGCAATGAAATGGAAAACCCTTTCAGTTGTGAAGCAGACAGGCTTCGAGGCATGACAAGGTTCCCAACACACTGCAGGTGGTTTCTCCAGAATACTTCTCTCTGCTCTTCCTGGGAGGGACTCCGCTTTATTGCTTTTCCTACTATTACGTGCTACTCCTTTCTTCCATCTTAAAAAAAAAATATATTTGTATTGATTGCAGGGGGGGAAGTGGGAGAGAGAGGTAGAAACATCAATGATGAGACGGAATCATTGATTGGCTGCCTCCTGCACGCCCCACACCGGGGATCGAGCCCACCACCCAGTGCTCCGACCAGGAATGGAACTGTGACCTCCCGATTCATAGATGCATGCTCAACCACTGAACCATGCTGGCTGGGCATCTTCCTTCCCTCTTATCTCCTCCTCGTGGACTCTTCCCAGACTTTAGTTTCTGTCTTCTAAGTTTCTGTGTTGATTGACTCCGCACTCATGTGTGATCCAAAAAAGAGAAGGCATTGGGTGTGGCATCCATTGACCTATATAAGAGCTCCCATAGGTCCTCGGGCAGGGATCTCTGGTTCAATCAGTTTGTGGCCAGCGTGACAGGGTCACAGGATGCAATGAGGAGTCCCACCTGGTGCGAGTACCTGGATGGCACTCCTGGGCTCAGCGTTGCACAGGATCAGTTCATCTCAGGAGGTGGGCCATTTCCTGGTGTTCTTATCTCCAGCATCCTTCTCAGTCTCCTGTATAATAGACCCAGTTCACTCTCTCTTTCCCTTGCATCTTAATGCACCCCAAGTCCTCAGCCCTCTATATTTTTCACTTGATACCTCTCCCTTGGATGGCCTTATCCAATGTTGATAATTATTTGATTACTTTCATATGCTAACTCCAAGTCTATATCTTTACCCCAGCCTTTCTCTTGCACTCCAGACTCCTTGGTAATGGTTTTACTTCTTGATCTGAGTGGTGGTAACACTGGTGTGTTACCTGTGAATGTGTGTTTGATTTCAATCAACCAAAAGTTTATTTAAAAAGAAGCAGCAAGGAGGTGAAATTGTGAGTTATATAGTGATTTGGAGATATTATTCTTATAAAAATGATCTCAGAATGAATATATATATATATATATATATATGAATATGTATATACACATTTATAGTGTGTTTTTACTTAATATATAGTGGGTATCTTTTCATATCAGTATATTATAGATGTAGCTCATTTTTTCATCATGGTGCATGGTATTCTGTCATATGTTTCCACCTACTCTATACAGACATTTAGGTGGTTCTCATTTTTCTTTTGCTAGTAAAATAGTGTAAATAACATTCTTATATACATACATTTATGAGAATTTCTCCATGACACATATTTAGAATGAAGACTGTTAGTTCAAAGGGTATGCACATTTAAAATTCTGAAAGGTACTTATAACAGGAGATCTTTGAATAACTTTGTGCCAGGGGACAACATGGGAATTTCCTCTCATTTCAACCCCTTAAAGGTGCAGAGTCCCTCGATTCCCCATCTGAAAAAGATGTGGGGACATTTTCAGGTGGGTAGGACTCCACATCAGAGCACTGGATAGCCAGGAACCCCCCATAGGGCTGGCATTGTCCTCTCAGTCAGCTGGAACCTTCCAGGGAATAGCAGACCTTGGGGGCAGGGGCTGACCTGGTGGGGTCTCTGAGCCTCCCTGGGACCTTAGGCCAGTGAATTCTGCCTCAGGAATCAGTTTTCTTAAATGTCAGATCCTGGGTTGAGTTAAATTGGAGTGTTTTTTCAAGTGTTTCCTTTGTAGCAATGGAACTCTTTTTCAAATGTATGTTGCACGAGCAAAACCGATCTGCTTAGTAGAAATGGGTATAGAGGACCCACGCTGACTGCTGCCATGTCAGGGACAAATAGATTATGGTTGACTGAGCACTCAGAACAGGGCCTGGAGCAGCGCAGTAAGACAGGAGGAAGGCTGTGATTCTTGCAGAGGCTCCACAAAATACCCCGACTCTCCTATTCAGCCACCAGGCCCCTGACACAGATCCCAGCTATAGTGGCTGATCCACTCCAGAGGCCAGCTCAAGTGCAGCCCCTTCCTCAGCAGAGGGGCACAGCTGGGACACTTGGGTGCCTTAGGTCAGCTCCTCTCAATTCTCCTGGGAAGGAGAACATTATGAACTTTCTAGGGTTCCTTGAAGCCCAAGAGGGAAGGGTTGACCTCATCCCATATCTCTGACCTGTCTCCCCCAACATCTGTTACTTATTGGGGAGAGGTAATATTTATCTGTTGTAAATAGTGTTAGATTTGAATATTAAAATCCTGTTTCTTGAATGGTCTGGGAGTTGTGGCATATATAGTTCACTTCCTGTGCCCATTGAAATGAGATTCAGAATCTCACATTTCTCCTTGAATTCAGAAATCTTGCACGGCCATCAGCTTATTATATATGGGAGAAGGGAGAAGGGCCAGCTGTCCTTCCTGGCTCTTGACACCTCCAGGTACCCCTAACGCAGAGGAGAGGTTCATTTCAGCATTCTTTACCTGGACAAGGAGCAGGGACAGCCCTCAGAACTCCTGGGGGCTTAGGGGCTGAGGGTGCTTTCACAGGCATTGCTACACCTCTGGATATGGAGGTGGCTTTCAAAACAATGATTGGCAGGGCCACGTCCTGTCCTAGGACGGTGGCTGCCTTTGTACAGCTCCAGAGGCAGAGGGAACATTTTCTTCTTCTTGTTGAGGTTTCTTTTGACCAAAGATTAGGAACTTGTGGTCTATTGGGTCAACCTCTAGAAGTGCATCAGCACTAAGTAGGGAAAACAACATAAAAAGATGAAAACGTGCATGTGGAGAGGATGAGGCCAGAGGAAGATCATTTGCAAATAGACGAAGAGCAGGCAGCACTTTGCATCCCCAGCCCCCTCGTGAGCCTCAGTGATTATCCTTTACCTACATTTGAATCCTTCTGGGGTCCGTGTCCAGGATCTGGAGATTCCTTTCTTGCTTGTTTCTTATTAGGGGAAAGATTTGTGATACAACTTTTAAGGCTACAGCTGGGCCTTGTTCCATAAACAATGCTCCCTATCATCTAGATTCACAGTGGTTCTCAACCCTCTGGCCCTTTAAATACAGTTCCTCAGGTTGTGACCCCCAACCATAAAATTATTTTCGTTGCTACTTCATAACTGTAATGTTGCTACTGTTACGAATCGTAATGTAAATATCTGATATGCAGGATGGTCTTAGGCGACCCCTGTGAAAGGGTCATTCAACCGCCAAAGGGGTCGCGACCCACAGGTTGAGAACCGCTAATCTAGAACTTCCGCCAGACCTGTAACTCCTCACATAGTTGTCTTTAAGGCAGAAATTTCCTAGGAGGCTGCCAGCCTCTCTATCAAGTACATTGTTGCTGCTCCTGCCTGGCTGGGACTGCCGGGTCACAGGTGAGCTCTGGGTTGATAGGGTGAGACCATATCCTGGCCAATGAATGTCCCCCTAATCTTCCTTGCTGCTCGAGGTAATTTCCGGGCCCTTGTGGTTCTGAGGCTCATGGTCTCAAACAATCACCAGCTTACGTGCTCAATTGTGTTGTTACCAATGAAACCTAACAGGGAGACTGAGCCTGAGCCCCTAGACCTGGGATGGCTGTATCTTTCCCACAGTCTTGTGCTGTGTGTATGTCATGGAGGGTGTGGTGGGAAGTATTAGTATTGATTAGCATAGTAAATGTCTTCAATCTGGGTGACAAACAGACACTGCTCTGCATTTACCCCCAATACCCACCCCATGATCAGGAACTAAAGGCTTACCACTTGCATTTGGAACATTATCTCTTGGAAATATCCTAGAAGAGCAAAGGCCAGATGAATTGCTTGGCACTTCTGGGTGACCTCCCTCTTTTCTGATGGCTGCAAATGTCACCCGGACGCTCATCAGGTGGACTCTGCCAGGAAGGCCATTTCAGGACAGCCAGAGCTGAGGACAAACCCTGCTTCCTGGCAGCCAGGCCTTTCGTGATAGGGCACAGCCACCCAGCAAAGTGATTATCTAAAGTAAAGACAGACAAGGCTGTATTTTGCCTCCAAGGAGAAAGAGAAATGCCTGATCCCAGGGCTAGGCCAGGGCTAAGAAGGCATGGGCATCCAATAGGTTTCTCCTGCAGGGCTACGAGGCTCCTGAGACCAACCCTACATGTAGGAATATTTAGTAAGTCTTGTGCCCACCGTATGGCCAGAAGGGATAATTTATTGTATCTTTAGGTTTCCAATGGCCCAAAATGCACTGATAGTCAACAAGAAGGGACCACATTTGCAACAAGAGTCTATCTCAGCAGCCTTTTAAAAAAATTCTACTTATTATATTACATACATATATTATATATTCATTTTATATGTATACATATACACATTATATATAACTATTACATATTATATATTACATATATTATATATTACATATTATATATCATATTATATATTACGTATTATATATCATATCTATATATATAAGAGGCTAATATGCCAATTGTCTCCTTGGGAGTTTAACCAGGAGACCAGGAATTTGATCCTTGCTATGACGTGCGCTGACCACAGGGAGCAGCACAGAACAAAGGAAGGCCCGACCAGCTGCCGGCAACCAGGAAATGGAGGCCCCGGCCTACAGCCGGAAGGCTCCAATTGGCCCTGATCACCGGGGACCGTGCCCATGAATGAATTTCGTGCACTGGGCCTTTAGTATTATATATTACACATTATATGGTATAATATATATGATGTACTCAAACTTATTCATAACCGAATATAGAATACTCATAATCATCAAATACATGTTTTTGCAGCTATTCACCTTTTTATAACTGATATTTATAGCTAGCATCTTCCATCTCCCATTTCATATTCCCTTTGTCCTTATCAATATCTCAGCAGTTTGTGGTTCTTTGCCTGGTTGGGGGGCTCTGAAGGGTCTGGGTCATTAGTCATACTGCCTAGATTGCTTCTTTTCTTTTTTTTGTAGTTTTCCACTGACATTAATCATAGGGCATGGCGATATTAAGAAAGATGCTAAAGAATTTCCTGAATTCCAGACATTCATTACAGAGTGGCAGAAGGAAGCATGAGTCCAAGTAACACCAAGGCTATAAAGACTGTGCCTACTTTGGATGTAAAGATGAATAAAACTACAAAAGGAAAAACATCTGGAAAAAACAATTAAGGCTTTCCCCACACCCACCCACACCTTTCTCTGCATTGAATCCAATTAGACAGTTCTAGCAGAGGCTGCCCAACAAGCAGCCCAAAGCATCACAGGCATGAAGTAGGCTGTGCTCTCCTGTTTTGGGTGTGTGGGAATAGACTGCATGATCTCTACACAGAAGACCACAGCTGAAGATACCAAGGGCTAAACATTAAACTTACACTAATGCTACTCATTCAGACATTTTTGGTGTGAGCTTCACATCCTTAGTCATTCTCAGGAATGTTTTCTCTAAAGATTATAATAATGATAAAATCAGAAATATTAAACTTAACAAGGAAGAAAAAAGTTGCTAAGAACCTAATTTAAATACCCAGCCAAACTATCCGTCAAAGAGAGAGATAAAGACCTTTTTAGGCATACAGTCAAGTCTTAAAGTAACCTCCCAAAGGCCTTCAGTAAAAGAATCAGTAAAGAATGTACAACAGGGAGAAGAAATGTAAACCTAGAAACATAACAGAAATAACGAGAAAAAGAAGAAAATTAGTATAGCTAAATTTGTATTGATTTTAATGAAAGACATTAAAACACATTCTAACTAAAATCTCAGATGTTTACTACATGGGAGAATAGAAGAGAGAAGATTCAATTTAAAAATAATTCATTTTTAGGGAATATATGAATACTATAGAAACTCTATTATTGTTTAATGCATTATTCTCAGAAAGTGATAAATATGTCACACAAATTCAGTAATGATAAAGAGGATTTGATAATACAACATGCTCATTATTAGATCAATGATGCTGAAAACAGTTTCTCTTGATATTGTAAATCTCCCAAATGGCATGTCAATCTTCATGAACTAAATTGAAACACATATAAATCTAAAAAATGAAGGAAAGTCTGGTATTTCATTATACGCAACTCTAAATTAATGTGCAACAAAGGACAGAAAAAAATACAGATTTAGAAGTACATATCTTATTTTAGAAGATAAAAGCTCTTTCATAAAATACTATTTTGAAATCTACTGGAATATTACCCAAAAAGGACAATCCATTCTGATTGGTAGGTTTTACTCTGTGACTGTGAGGGCAAAATACTAAATAATTCTTTGACTTTGAAAACTCTCTGTTGACTTTAAAATACAAGTAAATAACATATAGCAAAGGAAAATGAGAGTACAAAATGAAAAGGAAAGATCTTTCTCTCTTCACCTGAAACCAAATCTCTCACCTCAAAAAGATCACTGTCTATATATGTCACAATGAAGAAGTTTAATAAAGAAACACATTGGTATATTTTAAAGTTTTAAAAGCTCAAAGCAAGAAAACATTAGGGACACTGCAAAGAGACATTAATAACTTGTTGTACTCAATTTCATCTGCACCATCTTCTTTTTTTCCTAGTATTTTTCAGATTGTTCTTCTTGGTCCCTCACTTTCTCTGTCTCACTAGCAAGTCTGTCTGCAATCAATGCTCTCGCCAGTCTTTCTCTTGCCATCTTCATTTTCCTTTCCTGTTTCTTGATATCTTTCTCAGTTACCAGGAATTGTTTGCAGGGGAGCTGTGAGATACCCAGACCAGCTCCTGGAATCATCTCTGCCCCATGTGAGGACCTGGCAGGGTTGGACATGGAGCTGCCGTGAGGACCACCTGTGAGACCACCAGGCAGGGACTCACCTGTGCAACTAGGCACAAGTGTTTGCAGGGCTTTGGTGAGATCGAAAGGACTTAAGAGTTGTCCTGTGCTGCTGCAGGCCTGGAGTCCTTGAAGTCTCTTCTGCCAGCACACCTGTTGGGGCTTGTCCAAGGTTTCCTCCCACTGATGATATCTGACCTCATTGCCTGGGTGGGATGTGATTCTCGTAACTGGACTCTTGAATATGTTACTGGACATCCTCAATGGGATGGAGATGCTTAAATCAGGCTTGGGTTTGGATTGGTTTACCCAATCATGACACTTCCACTGTGAAGTCTTGACCATCGTTATCTCTTTTCCATTTACTCTATAAAAATAAATTGTGAAATTGGATCTACATGATAAATGAAGCTTGCCTTCTTAGGACATTTACTTCAGCTATCTTGAACTTCCACCCTTCCTCTGGGGATAGATCTGACCTGCATCCTGGGAAATCATCAAGCAGATTTGTCAAGAACAGAAAGCTCAAGGTCAAAACCCAGAACCTAGTCCAGATCATTTATTCTCCTACATCTTATAAGACCCTCTTCTTCATGAGTATGATTTTATTCTCTTTTTGTCATTATCACTCTCACTGATTTAGTCTAGGTACTCTCTCATGATACACAGTACCCAATCTTTTTCTAAGTCCAAATTCCTACCATTCTTTTATATTATGTGAGCATTCATTTGGTTAACCCATTGACCACTTGGATTTCAGAGCTAAAATCATTAGTGACATCACCAACCAACCCACTTTTAGTGACTCACTCCCATATCCCAGAAGTTTGGTCATGTTCAAAAATAAGTAATTCAGAAAACATATTCACCCACTACAAATGTCTGATTTCTAGTATTTTAAAACACTCATACAATAGATACCCATTCTTCAAGATCGCAAGTTATGCCAGATCACCAGATTCTTATTTTAATGTCCCCACTGTGTATCAATTAGAAGGCATGGTTCTTTGGAAAAGACAATAATCCTGGGGAAAATAGAAGGCAGCAGGGAAAGAGGAAGAATAAATAGGAGATGGACTGACTCCATAACAGAAGCCATAGGCATGAATCTACAGGAGCTGGACAGGGCTGTTGGACATAACTCATTCATAGGGTTGCTGAGAGTCGGAGCTGACTCAATGGCACATAACACACACACATTCCTATTAATCCTGAATTCCATGGACTATGATCTCAATAATTTCCTGGAACAATCCAAGATTCTTTACCACTCATCATGTCTGCCTTGTAAAACTTCAAATTTAAAGATCTGATTATCTGCCATGCTATAGCTACTGTTGGTCTTAAGATAATTGCACGATATTTGGGTACCACTGTTAATACGATGAAATCACCTACATCTACCATGAAGCACCCATAATGCCTGAAAACTTTATTTTCTTTTTATGTGTTGACATATTTACTCCTCAATTTTTCCTAAAGCCTGTTTCAAAATTTCTCCACTTTCTTCTTTCATGTATATTTGATATCCCTTAATTGGTCTGCTATTTCACAAAAAACCTGTGAAAATACTACTGGATTGAAATTTTACCTATGTAGTTGCCAAATCTGCAAGTATCTCTGATAAGCTTGCATTGCTTCTCAATTTGCTCTAATAATACTTAAAGAAATTTCTTTTATCCTCCAGTGGTAACCTGGGTCTCATCTCTTCTTCCTTCTTATTAAGCTCTTCCCACCAACATTTCCATATTTCCCCTGTACTTATTTTTGTTGTTGTTAATCCTCACCCAAATATATTTTTCCATTGACTTTTTTTTTTTTTAACAGAGATTGAGAGAGACAGTGAGAAAGAAACATCAACTGATTGCCTCCTGCATGCACCCTGACCAGGGCTGGGTATTGAGCCTGCAACCAAAGATAGGTGCCCTTGACCAGAATCAAACCCGGGACCCTTCAGTCTGAGGACCGTTGCTCTATCCACTAAGCCAAACGACTAGGGTGCCCCTGTACTTCTAATCTCTCTTTATGAATTGAATCCTTCCCTCAGCATTTACATAGCTGCAAGTCTTTCCTAACCACATGGAAATTTCTCACCTGATCTCCCTGGACCCCTCTTCAACCACTGCTCTTTCTACTCCTACCCCTTAGTTGTAACCATTGAGAAAGGTCATCTGCAGCATGTGTCTCTGTGGCCTCACCCTTCACCCACCTCCTCCGACCAGCCTCAGCCGCACTGCCACCTGCCCTTACCATTCTAGGCTAAGGTCACAATGACTCCTTTGTTACTAGACCCAACAGGAACTTTTCATTGTTCATCTGATGTGATCTTTACTGGGCACTTTTAAATATATTTGGGTAACTTATTTATGAGAATATTATTTTATGGCTGTGAACCTTACAAAATCTAAAGCGAGAGTATGTTGTAAATGGAATGTACAAACTGGACTTCTGGACTCAGTACAAAAAAATGTAAATGAACTTAATGTTTACACTGATGACATTTAGAAATCATAATAGCTTGGCTCTATTGGGTGAAAATATACAACTAAAATTACTTTCACCTCTTTTGACTTTATTTAGTGTGGCTATAAAAAATTATATTTCATAATATGTAGATTGCTTAATTCTACTATTGGACAGAGCTGGTCAAGCCATGAGGGAAAATAAAACCCGCAGAAAGTGGTCAGGGAAAATTTTCCCAAAGTAAGAAGTATACCCTGGCCCCCACTGCAGATGCAAACACACACATACTCTCTCACATACACACGTACACTAGCAAAACCAAACCAGTGCTGTCCCAGAGTGCCATCACTATGCAAATGCCATGAGGTTGCGTTCCTACGTAGTCCTAACTGGACTAATCTCAAGTGAGAAGTCAGAGGTCAGTTAGGAAGAGCCAAAACCAGAGACTAAGGATCAAGATTTGTATTAATTCCGCTCCCTTTGGCTTCTATTAAGCATTCAATATGTTTGGAAAATTTTTTCAGGGAGGGTTGTTTTAAAAATCCCTTTACCTTTTACTACATGTAAATATCCAAGATATGTAAAGAATAATTACTCTAGCCAATAAATGAAGAGATGACAGAATATGGGTATCATTATTACTAAATCACTATTGGATTAGTGAGCCAGTCAGGGGACAGGTGACACTAGATTAATCTGGGCCTCAGTAAGCTGATTCTGATTAGAGTACTATCATCTTGATTGCTCTACACTGGGACCTCTGAAATGTGCCAGACCTGCCTACTGTTCAACTACAAAAGGCCACCAGACAGACAAGTCCTTCCTGACAAATCCCCTGGCTCCACTCCCCTGACAACACCTGGAGGGGTTTCCAAAATCCCACTTCTGTCTTGACACTCTTCTACCTGCCACAGGCCAGGAAAACATTTTCTGTGGTGCCAATTTCTTGGGGGGCGACACTTCTCCTGTGGGTAAAGGAAAGGTCAGGGTGCAGACCTAGTGAACTGCAGGAATTAGCACAAAAACAGGGGTTTGCTGACAGAGAGAAGAGACCCTGTTGTGTGCACAGCTACCAGGGTCCACGAAGCCCCAGGGGTGGTATTGAGGAGGAAGGTGCAGGACAGAGCAAGCACCTTTGGGTGTGATTGTGCTTGGTGATGACATATGTGATACTGGCAATGCATTCAGCAATGTCGGTCAGTGAGTTATGCATCTTATCTTATGGAGTGCTTTCAACATACATTCAGGAGCTAGTACCCGCCCTTTAGAGTTTATAGTGTTGGAAAATGTTTTACATTTTATTTATAATATGCAGATAAAGTACATGTGGGAGTAGTCAGCCAACAGACAGGAATGACATTTTCTTTGTTGGCTAGCATGAAAACAAATTTCTTTAGAAAGGAAGGGTTTTCTCCACTTGAAGTATTCAAGTATCCTATGACCGTTATTCTCAAATTCATATATTCTCTAACAGTTTATGCTTTATATTAGTGTAACACTGTTTTATTTGGTATGTGAAGGCTGAATACTATTATATTTTCTTGGTGATTTTATCTTTTATCAAAAGATGGTAAACCTCTTAATCCTAGTTAATCTTCTTGCCTTGACGTCTATATTAATAATTCTAGCGATATCTCTATTTTGCTTTGTTGAGATCAGTCTGTTATAGTTGTGTTTATTTCTCTATTATCTACTTCTCTGTTATTTTACGTGCGAAGTTACTTTGGGGGGAACAGAATTTTTCTAGATTTCTCTTGTTCTTGG
>PVJC01002188.1:16106-82362 GCA_004026665.1 Murina feae | reverse complement strand
GACCCAGGAGGGGTACTCCTGGATGCCCTGAGGCCCTAGACTGGACCCCACACCCCCTACTGAGCTGACACACCAGGCACAGCTGTGCTGGCCGCGGAGGCTCCCAGTGCAGAACCGCCCTGCCAGCCTCCATCTTGGCTGGGTTAATTTGCATACAGCCGCTCTGATTGGCTGGTGGGCATGGCTTATGCATCCCGAAGAAATGGTCAATTTCAATATTACACTTTTATTAGTTTAGATTTTCAATTTTTTTTCTGTTGTTCATAAACCACTGAAAATCCTCTTTTGGGAGAAAATGAGAAAAAATTCAATCAAATTTCAAATTCTCTAAATCTAAGTATTTTTTTCTGAGTTTCAAAGAAATGGTTAGGATGTCTATTCTTTGATGCTCCATAAACATCTCAAGTTATAAACACAAAGTCAACCATAAAATTTTCTAAAATCATATCCACCCATGTCTATATTCTCTAGAATATTAAAGATATCCCCTTCTACCAAACTAACCAATATAGAAACCTGCATGTCACCCTCAAATTCTTCCCATCCATTATCCAACCTATACTATCAATTGTACACTCCAAACTTTTAAAAATATATTTATTTTTATAGAATTATCACTAACACTATCTTCAAAGACTCTGAGCCCTAGTCAAGTAGATTCCTACAGTATGCTGCTCACTTCCCTTCATTCTTTTAAAAGGTAAATCCTTTACAAATATATATACAAATCTTATCATACCATTTCCCTGCTCAGCATTTCCCTGAACACCCTTCCTGGCCCTTCACCATTGGGCCCTGTCTTTTTCTCCAATGAACTGTATATGGGCATGTTTTGAACTTCATTTATTACTTACAGACATATATTTAAATAACATGTTTTGTACCTTTATTATCAACATTTTAATTAAAAATGTAATAAATTTATTAGAGAAGTGAGGGAATGAGGAAAAAGTGGTGATAAAACTATTTTTTTTTAACTTGTCAATACATGAGTCATGGTATCTTCCTTTTAGAAGACAATTGTTAAATTAGATCCAGTTCCACTGGTGATAGGCAAGTTCAATAAGTTACCTTCAAACCAGTTCTTACTAACATATCAAAGCTACAACTAGCATTTTAAAAATCATTGTTAGGAGAAAAAAGATGAAAATGAAAAAAAACAGAAGGGTAGATATGTAAGATAATGTCAGATGGAGAAATTAAGAAAATAATTTTTAAAGAAAGGAAAGGCCATGAAGAAGATAATTTATGGTTGAAATAGACATTACCTTTGTTCTTTTTTATTTTTTCCTTTATATATTAACCATTTTTGTCTTCTCAGAACTGTTTAGCTGAATATACTTGATATGCATTCAATTTTGCTTATCATCTCACAAAGTTCATACATTTAAATTTTATTATGAAATTAATACCTAATGTGATTTTCACACTGTTTTAGCTAATATAAGCCATATTTGAGAATAATATCCAATACATATTCCTAATAATTTTTGAACATGAAAGATTTCTGTGAGCTTTTTATGTTTTAATTAAATATTTTACTTGTCATGAGATACTTGGTTTGTCTTTATATGACAATTTTATTGAATTGAATAATATTCTACCAAAATGCATATCTACCCCAAAACTCAGAAAATGTCCTTATTTGAAAATAGGTATTTACAGATGTATTAGTTAAGATGAGATCACACTGGATTGAGTTCGCCCTAAATCCAATAACTAATGTCCTTATAAGGAGAGAAATTTTTGGACAAAAACACATACAGCGATGATGCCATGTGACAACAGAGACAGAGACTGGAGCTGTGCTTCCATGAACCAAGAAACACTAAGAATGGTCTTCTTCCATAAAAGCTAGGAGAGAGGCATGGAACAGATCCTTTCCTAGGGGCTTCAGAGGGAACAGAGCCCTCGAGATTGTTGGGTTTCAGACTTCTATCCTCCAGAACTCTGAGAAAATCATTCTCTCTGGTCATTTGTTATGGCAGCCCCAGGAAACTAATACAATAATAAAACTATTCTTTACATTAAACTGCTCTGAGATTGAGTTGTAGAAGAGGTTACGATGAATTTTGTTGCAAAAAATCAAACCTGTTTTAAAAAAGTTACTAGAGGTAAGATTTTTATGTAGAGGGGATCATTAATTCCCTCAAATTTATTCTTTCCTTGCACTAAAACTGAAAAAAAAAAATCAGAAGAGAGTTTATAATACCTATGTAATTGAAACAGGACAACTGGATGGAGTAACTCAACTCAAGGATATCAGATTCCCTTACTTCAATCCAATTCCCAGCCCTACCCCAAGGTGACAGGGAAAGCTCATAAGGGTCATAAACCAGATGAGACAGGATCCCAGGTGGGAACCACCATTAACATCACCAGAAGCTCTTTACTACTCTCTGTGAAAATGGACTAAACATCTCTCAAGTGAACTTACCTTGGAAATATTTAAAAATAAATAACTTAAAAATGACTAATTTTTCAAAGGAAGAAGGGACCTTGGAAAACATTTGCTTTAGTCCTCTCATTTTAAAGACAACAAAACTAGGTTCAAAAGAGCTTGACTAGCTTTGCTTAGTTATACAAATAATTAGTGAAAGAATCATAGCTTTATATGAAAAGATCTTCAAACTTTTCAAACTGTATTGTCTTCCTACTGCAGCTGCCATTTGTAGTATCTGGCATTGATCCAACAAAGTTTCCCTCACCATGTCTCATGTTATAAGAGATAGGCAAATGTGCTGTTTTTTGTTTGTTTGTTTTTTTGGTTTTGCTTTTAGTGAATCTCTATTTTAGGAGTGTTCAAATGGTATTTTTAATGTGGTAAAACATACTTATAGATAAATAATACATTCAGCTTAACTCTTCTTTTTCTTAAGAGAATTATAATGTTGGTGGCAGATGCTAAATTGACAGACTTGAAGACTTGTTTTTAAATTATTATTACCAGAATATTTAGATCACAAAAAGTACATGAAATAATTTCATTGATGCTTACCAGGCTAGGTCACTTTTTTAAAATGTCAATGTATTGAGAGTAGCTTCTATGACAAAAATTGAACCTAAAAATGGTGTCTATATCCAAGAGAAATGTCATAGTAAAATACACACACATAGAAATGTGATAAAGCGCATATGCACACACACACACCAGCAAACATTCATATGTATAGAAATGACAGAAGCAAAACAAAATTGTTGACTTAGAAATCTACCATAAATTTGAAGTTGTGATCAGTGGCTAAATTCTAGTCATGCTTGATGCCAGGAAGAAAAATAATGGCTAAGGGAATGCAATTAATCACTGTATTTACATGACTATCATTTTCCTATCTAAAAAGCTACCCTGGTGAGTGTTGTAACACCTGTCAATCAGTTCTAATTAGTGTTGCTTCTTAAATTCTTGACTCCACTTTCACATACAATTGTTTATCTTAACAACTACTGTACTACCCATGCTGGCATGAAGCCTGCTACATTTTAAGCATAACTATCCAACCTCAACACCCCCAACTCAGGTAAGCAGCACGAAGATGGCCTCTTTGTAGATATGGCAATTTCTTAGACTTGATTATGGGCATCTAAGAATGACCCAATGTTTTGACTTCTGCATAAAGACAGATTAAACTTCTTTCTCAGATATAATACAGAAACAACTAAAACTTGATTGCAAAAATCTTACAATAATCTAGTCTCTGACTTGGTCATCCATTAGAAGATCTACAAACAACTCTGAGAGCAGAGGTTTAGACATAACTAAATGGAAAGACATGTCAGTAAGTGAGTTGTACACATAATGTGGAATGAACTTTCTCCTTCATAAATAGATTTGTAGTAAGTGGTGAATATCCAAGATGTGAATAGTGTATTTTATATCTTCCTTACCAATAGAATTATGATCTTGAAGCTTATAACAGGCAAACATTCTTAAAAACTGTTCGGAAAGTAGATTGATTTCATATGTAACAAAATACTCTTTTATCCAGTTTTATAATATATTCTCATTGCTTTTTATTAAAAACTAAAGGCCCAGTGCACAAAAATTTGTGCACTGGAGCGGGGGGAGTGAGAGGGGTCCCTCAGCCTGGTCTGTGCCCTCTTACAGCCTGGGATCCCTCAGGGGAAGTCACCTGTTGGCTTAGGCCCACTCCCCTGGGGATCGGGCCTAAGTTGGCAGTCAGACATCCCTTTGGCAGCCTGGGAGCCCTCAGGGGATGTCCACTTGCCAACAAGGAGAAGGCCTAAGCTGCATTGGACATCATTAGTACAGCTGAAGAGGCAGGAGAGGCTCCCACCACCACCACTGTATTGGCAACCTTCAGCCTGGCTTGTGGCTAAGCAGAGCTCCCACCTGCATTAAGCATCTGCCCCCTGGTGGTCAGTGTGTGTCATAGTGACCAGTCATTCCCAGTCCATCTGCTGTTAGGATCAATTTGCATATTATCCTTTTGTTATATACAATAGAGGCCTGGTGCATGGAGGGGGAGGGGGTTGGCTAGTTTGCCCTGAATGGTGTCCAGGATCAGGGTGGGGGTCCCACTGGGGTTCCGTGCCAGCCCGGGTGAGGGGCTGATGGCTATTTGCAAGTTGACCACAGCCCCTTCAGGGTGGGGGTCCCTGCTGGAGTGTCTGACCAGCCTGGGTGAGGAGCTGAGGGCTGTTTTCAGCTGCCAACACCCCCTTCAGGGTGGAGGGTCCTGCTGGGGTGCCTGGCCAGTCTGGGTGAGGGGCTGATGGCTATTTGCAGGCTGGCCAATCCCCCCAGTGGAGACCCTCACCCCATGAGGGTGTGGCCATCCTGGGTAAGTGGCTGATGGCTGTTTGCAGGCTGGCCAAGGCCCCCAGCGACCCAAGCTCCCAGCAAGCCTGACTGGAAGCAGGTATCTGGGATTTATTTATCTTCTATAATTGAAACTTTGCTGCCTTGAGTGGAGGCTACAGCCAGCCAGGGCAGGCAGGAAGCTTGGCTTCCTCCATTGCCGGGGAAACCAAGCCTCCTGCTTGCTCCAGCTCTGTGGCTGTCAGCTGGTTGCCATCTTGGTTGGGTTAATGTGCATATAGTCACTCTAATTGGCTGATGGGCATGGCTTGGGGTGTAGTGGAAATTTTCATTAGTATTTTTAACTTTTAAAATGTAATTTATCTGTATCCAGAGGTCAAAAATTTATTAGTGAAAATGTAATTTTCATTCCCATATAAAATATAACCCAGAAATCAAAATTTATTTGAGGAAACAATAGGTAGAATTAAATAGTTATGGGAAGATACAGAAGATGTTTAGGTTTTATTTTGTTGTTAGACTTTCAGTTAATTTAAATATTCCTTTTTTCTTTACAGAGGATACATGATCACACATCATAAGTTTGGGATAATAGCCTTATTTATTTTTGATAAAGAATTACACCAAATTATGTTTTAGGTTATAAATTACTGTAATAAAATTGTTAAACTGATACTGTAAATTGATTTACCCTTTTTAGAAGAAAATTTGCAATTTCTATTAAATATTTTTAATAACTGTCATTTATCAAATGCTCATCATATACTAGGCACTGTTATAAGCAGTTACAGCCATTCTTATAACACCCCTATAAGGTAGGTACTAATATATTTCAATGAACCAAAAAAGGCATTAATTGTAAGAGATACATTTATATTATGTATATCCAAGAGAAAGAAAAAAATAAACCTACTGAGAATTTTACTATGTATAACATTTTCTTGTCCTTTACAAATTTTAATTTTTGTTACTCAAAGAGCTCTTTTATATTTACGCTTTGACTTTATCATATATTACTCCTATGCATACATAACATTGAATATATAAATTAAACCAATTGGTTGGGATCTTTACATTTGAGATCCAACTCTCCTTAAATACTTTTTGACTCAGAGTTAATAATGCCTGTTTTTTTTTTTCTGACAAATATTATTTTCTATTCCATTAAGATAGTTGGTGATATAAAATTCTTTATAGAATTTTCTACTATTATCTACATGGTTTTCTTCCAGGCTTTTGACACCCATGTGTTAAGTTTTGTTACTGGTACTTTTTATTTAAATAAAGGTACCACATTTTCAGACAAATACTAGGACTCAAGGTCCTGCCTTCAAGTTCCTTACATGGCTCATTGAGGGGTTATAGGTGTCCAGTCATGGAGCAAGTATGAATCTAAATCCACATATGTCAGCAATGATATCTATGTCCTGCTGCCAGCTGACTGACAATGATTATCAAAATGGCATCAATAGGGAGATGGATTCAAACCCTCAGAAATATTAAATTATGAAAATAATTGACATACTAAGAGCAGAAATCATTAGAGAGCTTTGTAAAGTAATCTGTAGTCAGATTGCGTAAATGTTGTGCTCATGCAAGATGTAGGCATGCAACCTAACTTTTCTACTTACTAGCTACATGACTTTGGATAGGCTAAACTTTTTACTCTTTACTCTTTAGTTTACTTATCAATGAAATGAATACTAGTATAATAATATTACCTTGCAAGAATATTTTGAGAATTAAAGGTAGTAATAACAAGTTACTATGTATGGTATTAGGTGAGTACTAAACTTATATGGTGATCACTTTGTAAGTTATATAAATGTTTAATTGCCATGTTGTACACCTGAAACTAATATTATATTGTACTAGGGGTCCAGTGCATGGGATTCATGTACTGGTGGGGGGGTGTGGCCTATGGGGATCAGTCCACTATGGGAGCGCTGCTAATCCCAGTCAGCTGAACGGCTGTGGACTCACCCTCTGAGCAGCTGCTCCCACTGAGGGAGTAGCCACTCATCCCAGTCAGCTGAGCAGCACTCTCACTGTTGAGCACCTGCCCTCTGGTGGTAACTGCACATCATAGCAACTGGTCAACCAGTTGTTCTTGTCATTCTGCTGTTTGTTTGCTGGGCTTTTATTATATAGAATGTTAATTTTAATTAAAAATAAAAGAAATTAAGAAAATAAGTAGTAATAAGGAAACCACTTCTGGGCACTTATTCTATAAAAATACTCATAAACATACAATCCTAATATATAAAAAACCAGGGGCCATCACGACCGAAACAACCAGACAGACAACCGAAAAGCAGGCTGTGTGGGGCAACAAGGCCGGCAGGGGGGTTAGGGAGGGATGACCAAACTATTGAACAGCAGGCTGCGTAGGGTGACCAGGCCCCCAAGGAGGTTAGTGAAGGATGACCAAACGACTAAATATCAGATTGTGTGGGATGACCAGGCCAGCAGGGGGTTTAGTGAGGGACAACCAAACGACTGAACAGCAGGCTACATGGGGCAACCAGGCCAGGAGGAGGGGCATTTGGGGGTGACCAGGCGGGGGGGGGCAGTTAGGGGCAATTAGGCCATCAGGCAGAGGTGGTTAGAGATGATCAGGGGCAGTTAGGGGCAATTAGGCAGGCAGGCAGGTGAGCAGTTAGGAGCCAGCAGTCCCAGATTGTGAGAGGGATGTCCCAGATGGGAGAGGGTGCAGGCTGGACTGAGGGGACCCCCCCCCTGCTATGCACAAATTTCATGCACCGGGCCTCTAGTTATATATAAATATAGAGACAAATATACAAATGAAAGGCTATTGCTTTTAATATTGAAAAATTAGAAACTCCTACATTTCTATCAATATGTTAATGGCATAAATTCAAGTATATACCATCACAGAGTAATATAGCTATAAAATGATGAAATAAGTATAGGTGCTAACATAGAACAACAAACAAACTACATTAAATGAAAAAGCAAATATTAAAACTTATTTAAAATAAATACACAAGCAAATGAATAATCATACTTATGCAGGCATAAGTTCATGAGTGTATATTCGTTTAAATGTTGTTTCTTAAAAGTTTCTTAAAATAATTTACAATCAGAAAAACAAAAACTACTGTAAGACTATACATTATATGTACTTAATATATGTATTAAGTGTATATTATAAGATAAAACTGCATACCTGTAAGATTTTAGGAAGATAAAAGGAATGTAATAATCTGAACAATATTTTCCCTGAACACTTTATCAAAAACAAATTACCTTGGTCAAATTTTTTTATATCAGTCAATAGACACCATATATATGTCAGTGTATTCCTTCAACATCTTTCGACATTCCTTATTTATTCTCTATATCCTCTCCCATATATTTTATATCTAAATGGGGAGTTTTCTATCCCCAACATCTGCTATCTAACTATAGTGGAAGCAGTCCTATTAAAAGATGTGGCCCATTTCTGAGCTCATCCTCTGAAATGTGAATTTAAAAGGCCGCCTCTAATCACTTACACAAGTAAGGTTTGGGAAACTACCCCCCTCTGCCTGGAATCCTGCTTTTACTGCGTCCAGATCAAGTAGAAGACAGATCCATAAAGGTATTTGATATATGGATGCTCTCTTCAGAGCCAAGCCACAGACCTTATCATTAAAAACACATTTTGAATTTGTATGTGTTTTTCAAACACTTCACTTCCAGGTAAGCAAAATTTATTGTATAAAAGCACCAAAAGTAATAGAAGCTGACAGATGAACAAACAGAAAGATGAGATGACACGTTATGCTTAGGAAATATTTATTTTTTAATGTTAGCTCAGAATAATACATGAAATACTTTGTGTACTGCCACTGACAGGAAGGAATTAAACAAGAATCTTACAGTAACCTGCAATCAGCAGCATTCTGCATCTCCATTTCATTAAGGCATCTTGGCTGTCAACTAAGGATATGTTTTCTCTCATGGAACTCTGCATATTCATCTTTAATTGATTCTTTTGTGCAATTACTAAAAGGTAAGTCTCTAAACACAAACATTGTGGCATCTTTCTTGTTAACATAAAGGTACAAATGGGTACAAGCCTTTGGAAATGTAACTTAGAAAAATATACCTATGCAGATTTCTGAATTAATATAATAATAATACTCTGGAAAACTAAGAATATTGGAATCCTATATGGGATTACAACTTTACTAAGTGGTTTACAAGGATTATCCAGTGATACTCTGTAAACCTACTCTCCAGGAAGGAACAGGAAAAGTCTAATTTGCAGCAATTGTGTAAATGCTACTCCCATGGCTGGTTTAAAGCTCGTAAAATTTTCATAACCACATCTCAAAATTCCTGAATAATTAAGAGTAGGTCAGTTCTAGCACATGATCACATTCTATTCTCAAAACAGAACTTTATAATAGAAATTGTTACCCGTTCCTGTAGATGTTTAAAGTGAGATAGAAATTAATGAAATAATGTTCCCAAATTTGCACTGTTAGTCGGAGGCCAGGGTTGTCTGTCTTGGCCTTATGCTTTTGCATATGTATTATAATTCTAATCTGTTTCAGAGAAAAATGCAAATTAGCAACCAAAGAATAAACTAAATCAGAAAGAAAACTCAAAGCCAAACTTTCCTCTGGTGTGCTATTTGCCTAGAAAAACCTGCCACGGTAATGGATTCCAATGGGGTGTATAACTTAGCAGTTAAAAAAGTACTCTAGCCTGAAAACAGAACTGACAAAGCTTTAGTACATACTTGACATTCTTTTTAAAAGAATTTTTTAAAAACTGTGCTTAGTAGCTACAAAATAAGAGTTAATTAAGTGTGTATAAAGTTTCAGGGCCCATAATATGGTGATATTTTGGTAGAAAGAAATGAATACTTCTCTTATAATTATTATTAATCATTTAATAATAAGTGTCATGCCTCAGTATTATAAATATTTCTGTAAAAGGGTATAAAGAATAACTCTCACAGCAGATTTAGCAAAATAGACCAGAGAAAAGGAGATTTAGAAAGAACTGCAGGGATGACTTTTCCATATTAATTACAAACATTATCCTTTCAAGGAAGACATGGAAATGAAGCTTTTCCAAAGAGAGCTAATGTAGTAGAAAGAAAAAATACTGAGCATGTAAATTACTTGGCACTGACACCTGAGTATGAATCCCAGTATTCCTACCTATGATTTGTATATCCATAAATAAGTGGCTTAGTATTTTTCTGAGTTAAAAAAAGAAAAAGAAAAGAATTCCTGACCAAATTCAAGTGATACCATAATAACAGCTCATTTACTTTTTATCAATTTGAATGTGGTAAGTGATTCACATGCACTATTTCATAGAATCCCCTTTACTCCATGAGGGAGTTTCCAGCTCATTTTACTGATGGGAAGCTGCTCTGTTTAGAACACAGCTATTAGCTGGTAGAAGAGCTCCGAGCCAAGGCTTCTCATCTCCAGATCTCCTCCACATTTGGTTCACATTTAATGAGCACTTCTAAAGCTGCTGTGATGATGTCATTTCCTGCAAAAGGTTGTGGTTTCTTGAGATCTGGAACTGTGTCATGTTCCTGCCTGTGTCCCCAAGTAGAGTAACACACTAAATGTGTGAATGAATGCAGGGATGAGTGTGTGTGTTGTTTATAACAGCTGATCATAATTAATACTGTGAATACTGTCATAAACCCCAAATCTATCTGTGTGTTTTGTTAAACATTTTGAGAAAACCTTGTGAATTCCAAAGAAATGGGTTTGGGTAGCGATTGGTAAACTAATTAATAACATTTACCATCAAATATAAATATGCTAATGTGTTTGTAAGGGATTTAGAAACTATTTTTCTGCTGAGTTGTAATTGAAAGACCTTTGAGTACTTTAGAAAACATTCCTTTACCATGCCCTTCTTTTCTAAAATTTAAAAATGTAAAACTTAGTCTCATGTCTCCTCTGACTACCTGTCTATAGTTATTTACCTGGAAAAGGACTCACAGTGGGATATTTGAGGGAAAGAAGATACTGTTGAGCATGTCTCCAAGTCAACCTTAAAGGTCAAAAACAGGATACCTTAATGGAATTTTGCTTACCTTCATTTCTTTGTTTCATTTTTTAAGCTATTTCTAGAGTTGGTATTTATTACTTTGAGCTAATAAGACCAACAACACTAGGATGATCTCTGTTTAGCAGTTACTATTTCGATTCTGCTACATCCCACATACATGAAACCTTATGCTCCAAATCACAGGGAAGTGAATACGATTCATTATCTTTTAAAAACAAAGCTAACAAACAGCACATGCCCACTGTAATGGATTAGAATGCCATGCTTCCTTTTCATAGGGCAAAATATATAATTTTCCTCATTATGAATTATTCTAAGCTTTGTATATATATAGTGAAGCCCAGCTGGCATGGCTGAGTAGTTGAGCATTGACCTATGAACCAGGAGGTCACAGTTGGATTCCTAATCAGAGCATATGCCCAGGTTCTGGGCTCGAGCCCCAGTGTGGGGCATGCAGGAGGCAGCTGATCAATGACTCTCTTTCATCATTGGTGTTTCCATCTCTCTCTCCTCTCTTCCTCTCTGAAATAAATTTTTAAAATCTATTTTAAAATATACTTAGTAGATAAGCTTAATATACATTGCCTCTAAATATTTAATCAGTTAAGTGTGTGTTATTTTCTCTATTCAACTCCTATGTATAATATGGTATTGACAAAGAAGACAGAGAGGAAAGTGGAGGGGAGAGAATGTGTTCTGTTTTATCCACCCCTAGGAATTATTCTAGTTTTTTAGCATTAATCTGAGCACTGTCACACATAGTACTATCAGGACAAATAGAGTCTTTGGAAGAGAGATTTGAAAGAAAATTTAAAGGAATTATTTTTTCCCTCAAGAACTAGCAGGCATAATTTATTCACTGCAGTGGGGACAAGTTAGGATAGTCCATAAAGATTCTTGTATTTTGTAAAACCAGCAACATAAGCCCCTCCTCCTTTCTTTAGCATTTAATCCAGTGAGTATGTTTATCAGACACATTAAGAAAAGTGGGTCACAGTTTCTCAAACTTCTTACAGATGAACTCTAGGGATGGACTGTGAATCAAAGTTTTGTGCTATATCTTTGTTGATAAAGTAGATCATGAGCATGCTCATTATAAAACAACTCCATGGTTGGCACACCTAGAGTAGAGTATTGGCTCTGACTGAACAGATGATGAGATTCTATTACAATCCATCACATCCATAAGCTAGGTACTACTAGACAAAGCATTTTATGTTTAGCCAGTTTCAACCAAGAATAACATAATTACAATTTCATATTATTTTGTTTAACCTCAAGCACTAGATTAAGAAATCTGAACTCTGGTTTCCCTTAGGACTCACTCTTCAAAGAGATTTGAAACAGCTTATAAAAAAATACAAAGATTGGAGGCAGGGATGGGAGGGAGAGAGGAGGGAGAGAATCATCATTACAACCAACATGACATCTTTGTGGAGTCATCTGATTCGGTCAGCACAGTAAATAAAAAGTGTGTAATGAAGAACAATTGGGTTATTTTACCAATCCCTTAGAGCTTAGTCTACTAGGGGTAACTGTTGTGGGAAAGAATTCAAAAGAAGCAGAAGACTCCAATGAGATTTCAGTGCTTCTTACTCTGCCAGTTAAAATGACCATCCTGCAGGCCAGGATTACTGGGGCCTCCGGAGGAGAGTTCTCATCTACTCTAAGGGTCACTGGATTTGGATATGGCCAACACCCCTGGCACTAGAACTGTAATCTGATGAAAGAACTGCAAAAGGATGAGTTCCATTTTAGCAGCTTTGTAAAGGGCCACAAAATATTGTTGTGAGGAAAACATCCTGGCTGGCTGGCTGTTTCCTTTCCAGATTTTCCTTGTAAAATACTGTTCACCAGACTAGAAAGGATATAAATCTGTGAAACAAGCTTACCAGAGGGGACCAAGAAGTGATCCAGCAATGGACTCAACAGAACAGAATGCTGGAAATCAGTTCTACCAAAAAGGAGATAGTAGAGTAGATTCCATTTGGACATCTCAGATTAGAACTGGAATATTAATGGTACCATGAGAAGCAACAGCATATTAGACATTAATACAAGGGAGCAATGGTGCCTCAATGACAGGGTTTGCTTGCTCCAATCAATCTATGCATTGATACATCAGTGTATGTGCTGCACTTAGGGGAAACACTTAAAATTGTTATGTTCAAGAAAAGCAACTAGCTATAGTGTACTCTACAAAATAGCATTAGTGAATAAATAAACAAAATTAAAGCTAATAACACTTTAGAGTAGAAAGATGATCATTCACATCAAGAATCTTCAGAGGACTCATGAATGAAGTAGAATTTGAGCCAGTCTTGATAGGTAAACAGATACAAGGAATCAGAAAATCTATTAAATATAATCCAGGTGTGGTAATGGCATACATTACAGGAAACTAGAAAAGCAGAAATACTGGTACATAAAGCATATTTACATGTGTGTGTGGATGATGAATTGTATTTAATGACATATATAGAGACACATATGTTGAGATTCATCTATTTATCTATCTATACATCCACCTATTTCTGTCCCAATTTTATTTCCCTTTTCTTGGCTAAAGCACCACTTACTAGTTTTGTGACCTTGGGTAAGTTAGTTAACCTCTCCTAGCTCTCTTAATTGCAATATGGAAATAATAATCATCCCTAACTCACTGAGTTGTTGCGTAAGTTAAAATAAAGGCTTGAAACAGAGATTGGACCATCTTAAGCACTCAAAACATGTTTGTAACGTAATTATTTCTATTATCATATCTTCAGGTCATGTATCCTTATGGTCCTTTCACCAGACTTTGAACTCCATGAGGGCAGAAACTGTGCCTTATTCAGTTTCGGCTCTCAACATTTAGCACCTTCCCAGATGCATAGTTAGTGCTCATGATTATCTCTTGAATATTGGACTGGTTTCTAACTCTATTCAGCTATATCCACATTTATAAATCATGGAGTTTCCAAGTTCACATGCTCACTTTCTCAGGTTTTCTCTGCCTGGAGGGCTCTATGTTCTCCATCCTTTCCTAAGGTTATTGGCATTCTTCTCTATTATTGTACTTAGTCTAATGGTTATCATGATACACACTGTTAGTTTCACCCATAGAATTTCAGACCAGGTAGAAATTACTGAAATCAGTAATCCATGATTCTGGCTCTGACCTCACAATTCCATATAACAAGTTAGGCCTGCTCAAATGTGAACCTAAAAAATAATCTAAAAAGAGTGCCTAGTTAGCATGCCTTGTAAGTTCTACACCCATCACTTATATTCCTACATTAAAACAACTTGTTGCCTATAGGAGATAAAGTACCATTATGCCTGCTTACATCCTGGAAAAGATCTATTAGCATCCACACATTCTGGATGGTTTAGGCTAAGATAAAAAATTATTTTCTTTTCTAGCTATTTAGATTACCGAAAAAGATAGCCATATAACATTACTTTGCCTTTTCTGACTTTATAAAGTTGCCTGCTTGTTACCTTTTTTTATCTGAAGCCTGTAGGCTGATTCTAATTTGGCCCTGCAAAAAAATCTGTTTGGCCCTGGGCTGAGGGAAGATGTTAATTTTCATGACTGTTTTAGAACACATCAAAATTCAGTATGCATTTTTTTTCAGGATTTCAAAGCAATATGCTTAAAACATGCAATTTAGAACTAGAACATATACAGCATTTAAAAATATTCAGGTTCTACCAAGAATCCATCCGGTCTATTATTGCAATAAGTAAAATACAAAGATATCTTTATCTGGTTGTGAATGAAACTATCTACTTAGAAAAAAGTTCAAGTAGAATTTTATCTCTTAATTCTACAGAGGTTTTCTAGCTTTAACAGAAATTTGTTGTAGTTGAAAAAAGAGAATTTATAAAATTGAATATGCATTAAGTCTGTCTTTAAAAATAATTTTTCAAGAAAATGGTTTGTAGTCCTTAATATTTGTCTTTAATATATCTTAAGCAACACTTAGCTTAGTCAACACTTGTAACAAAAGTGAATGAGAATATGACTAATTTCACCATGAAGGTCTGTTAAGATGGCTATGTTGAACATTTCCCTAGCTTCATCCACTGAAAAAGTAGATTTACAGTTGCAAGTACCTGAAAAACAGTCTATTCTTGCATCATTATTTTAATTATTATGTTATTTTTCATACCAACAACTATAAACCTACTTTTGTCCAACTCTGTATTTATGCCCTCTGAGGTCAAGCAATGGTGACTCCTTCCTGAGGCCAGTAGGTTAGGACTTTTAAAAAAGGTCTGAAAAAAATTAATTTGTAATTATCCACCTGTATACCAGAATGCATTAGTAATCAGTCTAAATGAATTTGATCCTCTTGGGTTTGCATTGTCCTGTCCTGTGAGAATACCAGAAGTTGGAAGTTAATTGGAAGTGTGCTTACACATGTTAAGTTGTTTTTAGTTGAACCAAATTAATGTTATTAAAATACATTCAGTTACTTTCTGCCCTCCCAACCAAAGTCTACATATTTCTAGTATCAAAAGGAGATCAAGAATGAAATATTTAGTAGTCCTATATTCATGTAAAGACTTCAGAGAGTTCAGTTTAAAACATAAAAAGATGGAGAGAAATGTGCAATTGTAACTTTTGGGGTCATTTTCTTAGGTGAAAACTAGCTGCTGCTGGCTTATCCACTTTAATGTTGCTCCTAAAATGAAGTAACAAGATACAGCTTTTCAGAGGCAATTAGATGTCTATCATGTATGGTTGTTGTTCATTTTAATGTTTTGTTTTTGCATAAAACTCAGCCATTGCTGAGGCATTAATAATTTTTGGAAATAGATGTTCTATGAACACAACAGTTAACATAATTTGAGGGTCTACTGTGTGCCACTCTCTCTGCTAAAATCTTTATATATATATCATCTCATTTAATTTCACAGTGACACATAACATAAGTACCATTGAACTCTCCATTTTGAGTCTCAGAGAGGTAAGTAGTCCAACAAATCACAGGTAGAAACAATTAAAGCAGAAATTTGAACACACACAGAGTAACCCCAGGGCACTCACCTAACTACCAGGCTACTTTGCCTCACCTTCATTATGCTGGTAGTATAAAAACCTGGAAGAAATCTTAACTTTTTGAAACAACAAAACCAATTCTAAGTGAAATTTGGAGAGATAGGTAAGCAAAGGATGGGGTGAAGGAGCCTTAGCAATAGCCAGCAATGAGAGTTTACCTGGCAGTCATCTACCTGTTTGGATGTGTTTCATTTTAACATATTAGAAAAGCAAAATTCAAATGAGACCATAAACCTGTAGACCCTGGGAAAGGCAGCAACAAGATGTACCTAGCATGCTACCAAAGAAATAAGATAGCACAAGGAGATATAAGTATGAGGTTTTACCGGTGGGTACAGAAGTTTCAGATTGTAAGAGGTTAAACATTAAGGTGCCCACTGGATCAGCATTGAGCCCAAGTATTCAAAATCTTTTTGAAGCTTTCTTTGGAATGGCTTTCAAAAATCATGATGAAAAGTCATCATTACTTCTGAGGGGATTCACACATTACCAGGTAAGTTTAAGTACTTTATCAGATAAATCTTTAAAAATATTTGTTTGATTTCTATAAATCAATTGAATTTGATTTATTCAATTTATTCAAGTTGATGTCTATGAATCAATTGAATCGAATTTAGGTTAGTGTTCACAGTTGTATTAGTTTTTGAAAGCTTCCATAACATAATAGCACTAACTAGGTAGCTTAAACAGCAAAAATGTGTATTTCATAGTTCTGGAAGGTAGAAGTCCAAGATCAAGGTGTTGGACGGATTGATTTCTTCTGAGGCCTCTCTCGTTGGCTTACAGAAGTCAGCCTTCTTGCTGTGACTCCGCATGATCTTCACCCTGTGAGTGTGCTTTCCTGCTGTCTCTTTTGTTTTATCCTAAGTATCCCTTCATAAAAGGATACCAGTCAGATGGTCTTAGTGTCTACCTGAACAACCTCATTTTAACTTGATTGCCTATTCAAAGGCCCTATCTCCAATTACAGGTACATTCTGAGGTACTGGGAGTTAGGGCTCCAACATCTGAATTTTGAGATGATTCAATTCAACCCATAACAACAGTGCTCACCAAATTATGAAATGTGTTCTGATTTTTTTTGTTGATTCAATGTATCCAGCAAGTCATTAGTCTAGTCACACACAGACTTAGAATATTAGCAATAAGTAACTAAATATATAGATCGACAGATAAAATGTAAACAAAAAGAAACAATATTGAAAGTCATTTTAATTAAACAAATAACCCCCCAGTATTGTTGCCACATTCTAGACACTATTGCTTTACTATATTTTAATTAAAAGACAGATTCATTGGATAGATTTTGAAATAGCCCAAATTCTTTGTATGTATAATTAAAAAATAAGTAATTGCTCCCATTGAAAATCTATGGTGTTCTGGGCACTGGGATAGATCTTTTAAACACATTATTTCACTTATTGTCACAATAGCTCTAGGAGGTAGAGATTATTATCCCTATCTTCCTGATAAAAACCCCCAAACTTATGTATTTTAAATACTCTTGCCAAAATCACATGCTAGTAAAGCAATAGGGCCTAGATCCCAACACTAGTCTGCTTGTCATGAAGGCTCTTGTTTTCAGTCATTCAAAGCTGGTAATACTAAGTTCTGTAAGATGAAGTATTTCTATAACTGTGTAAGAATATCAAGGGTAAGAATCATGTTGCAAATATAAGTTCTACTTACAGTTATTGATTACCTAGGATATACTAAGTACTGTGCTAGACACTGAGGTTAGGATAATGAATAGGACATAATCCTTCAAAGAACTCACAATATGGTGAGAAAGACAGATATTTACACAAGGAACTGCAATGGAATAAACTCCTAGAGACTTTTATTCAAGCAGCATGTTGCCCAAGGCATTATTTATTAAAAGTATTAGGGTCTTCTAGATTATAAGATACATTAAATACTACAGTAATTTTTACCATAATACATGTGAATAGCATTTTAAAGTAAAAAATGACTAGACAAATGTCAAGAAATCCTGCTTTCATGTTTTTAAGGCACAGTTCTATCACGTTCTATTTCAGTAAATTACAACAAAGCTCAGCTGAACTGTTTCATTTAACTTTTACTATAACATTTTTACAAACCAGTTTCTGATCAATGATGCCTTGGCTGTGAAACTGAGTACATAGTATTACTTATCCTTCCCATAGTTTGAAATCCAGCCCTCTATTTACCAAGCATAAAGGCAAATGCCAGTTAAACTACTCTTAGTTCCATCTTTCTGATGTTCAAGTGCAGGAACAATTATCTCCATCAATATTTAATGGCCTAATCCTAAGCAGAAAGTGCCACAGTGTAGGCAATAGTCCTGTTAACATGTTGTTAATTTTCAAGCATAGAGGCAGAAATGGACTATACAGTTACTGAAAATGCACAGCAGTACATTTCCCCAAGGTAAAATTCTCTTCGCATTCTCCAGTCTACCTTCATTGATAATAAGGGAATTAGAAACATTTCAGTTGTGTTCAGTGGGTTAAGCTTGTTCACTCTTTAAAATTCATTGAAAGAATAAAGCTTTCCACTTGCCAGTTTTTAAAAAACAAGGTTTTGCACCTACCAAATTCAAGCCAAATATCTCAGGACCCCACCCACCTGCAATTTTACTTTTTGGTTTGGTCTTTTTCTGATTTAATGGTTTAAATGACTTTTATTATGTAACTAGAATCATTGCATAAGATTTGTGAAATCTAGACCATTGTTGGACGTCAATTAGAAATCTTTTTTCTAAAGGCCAACATTAAAAAAAATCACAAGAAGTTTTAATGCAAATAATTTTTATAGCTACACCATGAATAGAGAGAATTTTAGTAGCCTAATAATTTCATTGATAAGATCAATGTGTTGACTGTTTATGATTAGTTCTCTTTCTTTCCCAATTCTTTAAAAAAGATTAAAGACTGGGGTGGAGGGATGTAGGAGGAAATCCTCCATTAAAACCTTCCTTGGGGAGAAAACCTAGAGAAAATGTGGGCAGAGAAATCATGTCAATATTCAAAGAGCAAGAGTAATGATAGAAGAAACAAAAGATCTTTATATGTTTATTAAGAGACTAAATACACTCCTGGAAACTGTACTTAAGAATGAAGTTTCTATTATCTTTCTTATGACTTCAAGTTTGACCTTAAAAATTATCTAAGCCTCTGTAGGTCCGATACAATTGATTTTAAACCCAACTTAGTTATGCTTTACTACTGAAGAGAACATTTCTGCAAGTTTCCCTCTTAAAGGTGATGTATTCCTTAAAATGCTTTCAGGACACTTTCATTATTTTTCTTTTTCAACACTTCATGAGTATCCAGATTTTTAAGTACTAAATAAATGTCAAACAGCTTGTCAATATTAAAGAATAAAGCTCAAATACATTTCTCCTAAGTATAAATGTAATAAATATCAAATTCTTTAGAGTGGTCCAACTGGAGTAAAAGCAAGAAAGTTTGATCGGTTTATAGATTTGAGGGGAAATGACTTCATGTTTTTATACAATTCTCTAGTTCTTGCAAGGAGGGGTGCAGAATGTCCAAATAAGAATATTTCTTGTTCCTTTGCCAAATCCAGTTCTTAAGTACTATGTTTAGATAGTGATCTGCCATGTTTATGTAGCAGAACTCAAGGGCAGAAATCTCTCATCTGTCAGAAGCGTGGTCATGCCCATAAGCCTATCTGTTATATAAATTATTTGGGGTAGATTAGAACCATTCTCCATAAATGTTCATCAACTTAGAAGCAGGCTCAGGCCTAATGTAAAATGCAGGAGTGGATGGCTGTCTAAAACTCTGCCCCTTCCTATTGCCCTCCACCAGGAATCCAGTGACTCTTCATTAGCTGGTATCTTTCATTCCACATCTCACCTAGACAATAGTTCTAGTCATGACCTCCTTTCATTCATTCAACAAATATTTATTGAGCACCTAGCATGTGTTGTCAGGCAGTGTTCCAGGTAGGTATTTGGGTTATATCAATGGATCAAACAGAGATTCCTGGCCTCAGGAAGCTTATAGTCTAATAAGGGAAATAAAAAATAAATAATGTAACAGATGAGTAATTTATATAGACAGCTAACAGAGAATATGGCTGTGGATAAAAGAAAAGCATGGTAAAGAAGATGAGGATTGTATGGGTGGGAGGTGTAGGGAGAGAATTGTTGCTTCAAATAGAGAGGCCATGATAGGCCACACAGAGAAGGTAGCTTCTGAGTAAGGAAGTCAGCCACACGGAAGTCTGGAGGAGAGCTCCAGGTAGGAAAAGACCAGTACCCACAGGGCTTGCTTGATGTGTTTGAGGAACTACATAGAGGCCACAGTGACTGAAATGGAGTGAACAAAGAGAGGAATGGGAAAAGAGGTGAGAAAAGAAAACAGGCTGAAGAAGGAGTAGAGATCTTAATAGGCACTATGAAGCTTTGGCTTTTAATCTGTCTTGAATCTGATTTCACAAAATTCCATGTTTCTTTAAGGTGTAGAGCTGATGAGATTGACAATATATTTTATTCATTCATTTAACCCTTTATTTACCCATTCACTCAACAAATACTATTCATAGAGGTCACAATACTATTAAGTATGATAGGCCTAAAGTTAGATGATAGGAAGAATATAACAGTAAGCAAAAAGAGACATAACTTCTGTCCTCAGGACGTTTATGATCTAGTGAAGAAGACAGACAGGACTGTGGTAGTCTCAGGAGATGTGCTATGAAGCCAGCGAAGCACAAGGGCTGTGGAAACTGCAAAAAGAGAATTTGACTTAGTCATGAAGGTCAGAAACCACTGTTCGGAGAAAGCAACAATTAGGTGGCAAGGGAAAGATGAATAGTGACTAGGCACTCTAGAAGCGCGTAGGGAAACAGCAAGCGGCAGGCAGAGGGGGCTGCAGGAGACTGAAAGAAGGTGGAGTGGTTGGAGCCCAGAGAGCTGGAGGAATAGAACAGGGATGATGGGTAGGAGGGTGGGGACTGAATGTGCTAGGGCTCAAAAACCACAATAATCAGTTGGTCTTTGTCCTAAGCTCACTAGGTAGACAGTAAAAAAAATAAAAAGTAAAAATAAATTAAGAAAGGGAGTGACCTGGTCAAATTTAAGTTTTACAGATTACTAATACATATTTAATATTTCTTAATGAGTTTAGATAATTCCTCTAAATAATTCATGTGTATTTTATGGGAGCCTATATAGTTAATTCTGAACCCAGGCAGATTCTGGTGGGAAATTTAAATACTATAGCAAGCTGATGAGAAAAAGTAAGTTGGAAAGCAAAATTATTGAGCAGTCCATAAATTAAGTCAAGGAATAAAGCCAGGTTCTATGTATTAAGCCAGTAAAATAGGGCTTTCATTAAATTATTCAGATGCCAGTAAAGAACAAAATGCTGGTTTAGAGTGAGTACTAAATTCCTTTCATTTTTTATAAGTATTTTGAGGCCTTACAATGTTAAATGACTTTCCCAAGGTCACAGAGAAATGTCATAGCAGTTCAACCAGCATAAATTGCTTTAAAAAACTAAAGTGCTTTCCACAGTGGCTGCACCAATCTACTCCCATCCACAGTGCACTAGGGTTTCCTTTATTCCAAATCCTCACCGACATGTTTGTTATTGAGGATAGCCATTCTGATAGGTGTGAGGTGATATTTCATTGTGGTTTTAATTTGCATTTCACTGATGATTAGTGAGGTAGAGCATCTTTTCATATGTCTATTGGCCATCTATATGTTCTTTTTGGAGAAGGTTACCCAGGTCCTTGGCCCATTTCTTATTAGTAAATTGGATTGTTTTCTTGGTGTTGAGTTTTATAAGTTCTTTATATATTTTAGACATTAACCCCTTATCAGATGTATTATTAGTGAATATGTTCTCCCACTCAGTGTGTTGTCTTTTCCTTTAGTTATGGTTTCCTTTACTGTGCAAAAACCTTATAGTTTAATGTAGTCACATTTGGGTTTGTTGTTGCTGTTGTTGTTTTGTTTTCCTAACCCAAGGAAATATATTGGTAAAAATATTGCTACAAGAAATGTTCGAGATTTTACTGCCTATGTTTTCTTCTAGGAATTTTATGGTTTTGAGTCTAGTATTTAAGTCTTTAACCCATTTTGAGTTTATTCTTATGTATGGTATAAGTTGGTGGTCTAGTTTTTTCTTTTTGTTTTTGTTTTTTTGTTTTGTTTTGTTTTGTTTTGTTTTTTTGCATGTATCTGTACAACTTTCCCAACACCATTTATTGAACAGACTGTCTTTCCCTAATGTATGTTCCTGTCTCCTTTGTCAAATACTGAGTATAAAGGTGTAGATTATTTCCGGGTTCTCTATTCTGTTCCATTGGTCTACATGTTTGTTTTTATGCCAGCACCATGCTATTTTGAGTGAAATGGCCTTGTAGTATAGTTTGATATCAGGTAGTGTGAGACCTCCAACTTTGTTTTCTTTCTCAAGATTGATGTGGCTATCAGGGGTTTTTTGTGGGACCTGGAGAGTATTATGCTCTGTGAAATAAGCCAGAGAAAGACAAGTACCATATGATTTCATTTATATATGGAATCTAATAAACAAAATTAACTAATAAATAAAATAGAAACAGACAAATAGACACAGAGAGCAGACTGACAGCTGTAAATGGGGAGATTGGGGGCTGGGTGGAAAAAATGAAGGAATTAAGAAAAAAAATAAACACAAAAAACTCACAGACACAGACAAGAGTATGGCGAATACCAGAGAGAAAGAGCAGTCAGGGAAGGTAGAAGAATATAAAGGGGTGATGAATGGCGATGAAAGGAAACTTGATTTGGGGTAGTGAACACACAATACAATATAAGATGATATAGAATTGTACATCTGAAATTTATATAATACTATTAACCAATGTCACCCCAATAAATTCAACTTAAAAATAAAATAAAACTTAGATACATTTTTAAAAAGATAAAACATTTAAAAAGTAAAATGGACAAATTCATTTAAGACAAAACCAGGAGGTGTGGACATCTTAATGACTCCTAACTCTTTTGTTTTTAACTACTAAAACATTATGGAACACTTATGTCCATGTAGCCTTAAAAATCCTGCTGTTCTCTGAGCACAGTTCATAAATCCAAGTCAACAGTTTCATCTGCAATATCTTTCTCAGAGTTGTATATTGAGTCTCCTCAAATCAGAAGAAAATCTGTGTAGTGTGTTCCCTTCCTCTCCCTCATCTTCAGCACTACCGTCTCCCACCATTGCCACTGCCATAGACATTCAATTCAGTCAACAAATATTTATTGAGCATCAACTATATACCAGGCAGTCTGATTTTAAAAATGGAGTGAAAAAAGTTTCTTCAATAAATAGTACTGGGAAAATTGTACAGGTATATGCAAAAAATAATAAAACTGGACCACTAACTTACACCATATATAAGAGTAAACTCTAAATGGATAAAAGACTTAAACGTAAGTCATAAAACTATAAAAATCCTCGAAGAAACCACAGGCAGTAAAATCTCTCAGAGTAATATTTTTGCCACTATGTCTCTGAGGGCAAGGGAAACATGAAATAATAAGCAAATGGGACTACATCAAACTAAAAAGCTTCTGCACAGCAAAAGTAACCATCAACCAAACAAGAAAGGAATACACCACATGGGGGAAAACAATCGCTAATGATTCACTTGATAAGGGGTCAATCTCCATATATATGAAGAACTTATACAACTCAACCAAAAAGACAAAATATCCAATTAAAAAAATGGACAAAGATACATCTGAATAGATACTTCTCCAAGAGGACATAAAAATTGCCAATAGACACATGAAAGCATGTTCAACATCACTAATCATCAGAGACATGCAAATTAAAACTACAGAGACGTATCACCTCACACCTGTCAGAATGGCTATCATCAAAAAATCAACAAATGACAAGTGCTGGCAAGGATGTGGAGAAAATAGAATCTAGCAAAGCACTACTGGTGGGGATGCAGACTGGTGCAGCCACTGTGGAAAACAGTATGGAGTTTCCTCAAGAAATTAAAAATGGAACTGCCTTTTGACCCTGTGATCCCACTTCTGGGAATACATCCAAAAAATTCTGAAACGCCAATCAAAAGAATATATGCACACCTATATTCATAGTAGCATTCTTTATAATACTAAAATCTAGGAACAGCCCAAGTGTCCATCATTAGATGAGCAAATAAAAAAGCTGTGGTACATTTATACAATGGAATACTACATGGCTATAAGAGAAGGAACTCCTCCTACCTTTTGGGACAGCATGGATGGACCTGGAGATTATTATGCAAGTGAAATGATCCAGTCAGAGAAAGATAAGTGCAAGTATGGCCTCACTAATATGTAGAATATAATGAACAAAATAAACTAATGAACAAAATAGAACCAGAGGCATGAATACATGGAACAGACTGATGAATCTCAGAGGGGAGAGGTTGGGAGGGACTGGATAAAGAAGGTGACGTGATTAGCTAAAAGACATCTAAGCATAGCCCACGGACACAGACAATAGTATGGTGAGGGCCAAGGGAGGAAGGGTGGGAGCTGGGTGGAGGTGGGCAAAGGGGGACATCTGCAACAGTGTCAACAATACAAAGGAAGCCTCATAGGAATGACATAAGTAACCAGTTCTTATGAACCTTGAAGTTTATTAATCAGACAGGGTTGTAGAGATATTTCAAGTAAACAAACGAGACATATAAACGGCTATTTCAAACAGTGGACACCTTCAACATGGGGGTGGGTGTAGGGAAGTAAAGCATGATGAGACTACAAAAGTAGAGAGGACATAAGTCCTAGAATAAATTTTATGCCATTCTAAGGATTTGGAATTTTCTCCTTAAGGCAACAGGGAAATCAAGTAGGCTTATTATAGACTAGGGGCCTGGTGCACAAAAACTTGTGCACTCAGGAGGTTCCTCAGCCTGGCCTGTGCCCTCTCACCGTCTGGGACCCCTCTGGGGATGTCCACCTGCTGGCCTGCCTGGTCAGCCTGGGTGAGGGGCTGATGGCTGTTTGCAGGCTGCCCACAGTCCCTTCAGGTTTTGGGTCCCTACTGGTGTACCTGGCCAGCCTGGGTGAGGGGCTGATGGCTGTTTGCAGGCTGGCTAAGCTCCCCAGTGGGGTCCCTCACCCCATTGGGGTGTGGCCAGCTTGGGTGCAGGTCTGAGGGCTGTTTTCAGGCTTTCAGGCTGCCTACAGCTCCTATTGACCCAATGTCCCAGCAAGGCTGGCTGGAAGCAGGTTTCTAGGGTTTATTTATCTTCTATAATTGAAACTGTTGCTTTAAGCCGAGGCTTAGGCAGGTAATGAAGCTTCCTGTTGGCTTTAGCTCCACGGCTTCTATAATTAAAAGAATGTTGCCTTAGATAGAGGCCCAGCGGGCATAGGCAGGCAGTTTCCACCATCACTGGTGCAACAGAAGCCTGCTGTTTGCTTTAGCTCTGAGGCTTCTATAATTGAAACAAAGTTGCAACTATGTTGTTGCCTTGAGCACAGAGACGCCCAGCCGGCTGGCCGGGAGACAGTTTACTCCTGGTGCAACAGAAGCCTGCTGTATACTCCAGCTCCCTGACTGCCGGCCTCCATCTTGGCTGGATTAATTTGCATACAGCTGCTCTGATTGGCTGGTGGGCATGGCTTAGGCATCCCGTAGAAATGGTCAATTTCAATATTACTCTTTTATTAGATTAGATGTGCCCTAGCCGGTTTTGCTCAGTGGATAGAGCATCAGCCTGCAGACCAAAGGGTCCTGCGTTCAATTCTGGTCAAGGGCACATACCTTGGTTGCAGGCTCCTCCCTGTCTCAGGGCCCAGGTCAGGGCTTCTACAGGAGGCAGCCAGTCAATGTATCCCTCTCACATCAATGTTCCTCTCTGTCTTCTCCTCTCTCTTGCACTCTCCCTAATGTCAATGGAAAAATATTCCCAGGTGAGGATTAACAACAACAACAATAGATGTAAGATGTAAGGTAAGATAAAGAAAAACTGATAAGGTTTGCCTCTGTTATAATTTATAAATATCATTGTATTATTAGCTTAGTTATTATGTGCTTTACTTATTTCTGGGAATATGTTTCTTGAATTTGATAACTAGATTGGCATTCATTCTAAATTGTCATTGTCCTGAAATATTAAAACAGTCATCATTTGAATTATACCGATCCACACTACATCACATAAATATTCTCTGTACAAATAAACTGATATTAGAACTGGAAGTTACCTTATTTCTTAAGAGTATCAAATGGTACTCACATAATCTGAGCGTTAAGTGTTCAATTCCCTTCTAAGGAAAAAATTACTGACCATAAAAAAATATGCCAATGAAACAAAATTTCAGTGTGTCTGGCAGTGGTTCTCAACCTTCTGGCCCTTTAAATACAGTTCCTCATGTTGTGACCCAAACATAAAATTATTTTCATTGCTACTTCATAACTGTAATGTTGCTACTGTTATGAATCATAATGTAAGTATCTGATATGCAGGATGGTCTTAGGCGACCTCTGTGAAAAGGGTCATTTGACCTCCAAAGGGGTCACGACCCACAGGTTGAGAACCACTGATTTAGAGCATGTTGGAAAACAGTGCATAGGTTTAAAAAAGAAAAAGGAATGTCATGATTAGCAATAGAAAGCCTTAAATAAGATAGCATTGAGCAGATAGACCTCCCAACTCATTACAATCAGAATGATCTGAGTCAAAAACTGCTGCCTAGAAGAGCTGACAGAGTTAGACTAAAAATAAGTTGAAGAAAATTACATAGGCCATACCAAATCTCCGGGAATTATCAAAGAGATAATGGGAACATGAGAAGAAGTATATTATTATTGTGCAAGAGCAAAACTCTACTACATACACACACACCACACAGACATATTTGAGAATCATACAGGACAATAACTGAAAAATCTATGAATATTATGTGTTCAAGAAATAGTCAATAAATACTTCCATTAAAAAAATCTTAAAATATTTACATTGTCATTCCTTGAATGTTACTGTGTATATCACTGCTATTCTACCTATTGTGCTTGCATTATTTAAGGATCTTTATTTCTCAAAGATGAGCATTCTGAGAGCAAGGGGTGGGGGAAACCACATGTTGTTTGAGTTAAAATTTGGCCATAAACATCTAAAATTAAAGTTCTTAAGATAATAAAAATTATTGGCGATAAGAAAAGGAGACCATATTTTTACATGCTAATTTTAACCCAAAGAGAGAAAACCCCAGCAGAGTTGGCAGAAAAAGCAACTGGAAAGGATTCAACTCTTCCAAATATTTATCAATACAGAAATGGTTTTGAGCACATGTGACGAGGAAATCCTGCAGACTGAGATGGTATGGATTAAAGAAATAACATAAAAAATCGTGGAGGTTTAGTCGATGCAGAATGGGAAGGATTGAACTGCCCTGAGAGGCCTGTACTTACACAGTACACGAAATTCCTAATTTGCTACTTACTAACAAGTCTTCAATATAATGTTTATTTTTTTAACAAGGTCATCCATGAATCAATCAGCCGTTAATACCAAGGGCAAAAGAAAAATCACCCAATGACTGCTGCAAATGCTTGCAAAAACACCAATTGATCACCAGTGACCATTGGAACAGCAAACTTCAGTCCCTTTAGGGATTTGCATAACGAAAGACTTTCTCTGGAACCCAGCTCATAATGCGGCATCCCTTTGGATCTTCAGTAACCTCATTAATGGCTGCCCTGTGCTCCCTGTCTACTTTTAATTTCTTCTAGTAATAGAAATACTTCATAATGGAAGATTTAATTAACTGAGTTTCCAAAAAGCCATTTCCAGTGAACTGGGAACATTAGCTTTAATTTTTATTGTTCAAGAATGAAGATACCCTTTTTACAACAGATTAAATGCAGCAGAGAAACAACATTTTAACCATACTAAAGTGTGGGAACCCACTGGCAAAACTCAATTGTGCTGCTGAGAGGACAAAGGCTATGCTAGTGTGGTCTGAGGGGAGGGGCCTGCTGGAAGCTTCTTGTCCTTTTCTTAACTCCTGTGGCTCCTAATGTGGCTCACTCCTGCCTGTAGGAACTCTACCCTGGTGAGGATCAGCTTCCCACCACCTGGAGCAAAGCATTACAGTGAGTGCACCAGACAGAGGGTCCTTTCTTCGCCTCTTTCCCCACAAACATATAAAAGGTATTACCAGCTCCATTAGAGATGTGCTTTTACAGCTATGGCCTGTTTTCAAGAAGTATATCACTGGGCAGTATTAAATCTGGGGAACAAAAATCAGCATGACCTTGCAAAACAGAGAAGTCTGAGGTCAACCAACTAAATTTGTGTGCAGAAATTTTTTCCACAGCATTTATTAATGTATCATCTTTGTGGTTGGCCTGATATAACCCTTATCATACTCATAATTTGGTTTATTTACCTGACAAACTGATGGAGCACCCCAATCCCTCACATAAACACATATTTGGGGTAAACATACACCCTGTTTAAACTGTGTCTTTAAAAACCTTTATGGAAATTAGGGATTGAATATTACTACACACTAGCCATTTTTCAAAGTGAATATATTTCACAGTGTTACCTTTTTCCCTCATTTACCAAATGAAATTAGACCACATGACAGTCTAATACCTTGTGAATTTTACTTATTAGATCAGATTTGATTTGAGTTATGGAGGCATATGCACCCAGAAGCGCTAAATGCCCTGTGAAAAAGCAGAAAGGTGGCTTCGAGGTTTATGGCATCAGTAGCTTTTCATCTGTGAAAGATCTGGGTTCAGTTCTTTGCTTTTAGCCTGAGTAAAACTTGCATTCATGGCTCTATCATGTCTTGTATAATACACACATGCGCACACACACACACACAATTGTTGGTTTGCTTCAAATGTGGAAGCTGAACAAAGAATGTAGCCCTATGTTGCAAATTTCTGTAAAAGTGGACATCACAAGCCTTGATCCATTTCTGACTCCACTATGCACATGATAGGAAGAGAAACCTATGATACAATTTTCAAGAACCAAGCTTTAGAGACAAACACAAATCGCAAAATCTTCGATTTGGAAAGGTTGAAATACTGTAGCTTTCTTTGTATTTGGACCTCTAAAGCAACTGATTTAAGAGTTAACTTTTGTAGGAGTTTACTGCTCCCCCGAATAATTCATTACCAATGGTTATTCTTTCTGCCTTTGCAATTAATCAGGTTTGAAAGTGCTTTATTTGGTGCATTTGTATTGTTTAAATAAATCTGGAAACACTAACCCTGTCACATTCAGGGGTCGAGTGTGGGAATGAATCTGTAGGCGCAGAGGGTAAAATACTTCAAGGCGTATCCCCAAGAGATTTCCAGCTGGACAATCAGAATTTATTTTCCAAGAGGAGGGTATCTTCGTGCAAGTGAGCCTTGTGGTGTGTTTTAAGGTCTCCTTAACCTGTCTCGGCAAATCGCATAAATCATGGCAATAAAGTCTTCCCATTCAGCATGTTAGGGGTAGGGAAAGCTGACCAGCTTTTGACCTCTTGTTTGGGGCCCCAACTGACCCTAACTTAGAAGTTCAAGCGGTCAATTGCAGGTCACTGAGGGCAGTCTCGGAGCCTTTTTCATTCCACTTGGGCTGCAAGGTTACATTTATGCAGCACAGGTATTTCCCTAGGTTTTGGGGATATGCTGCTTACGGAGTCACACCAGGATGAGCAAAGGAGAATGAGGGGAGGAGAGAAAGAAAAATAACTTTCGGTTGGTGTCCTCCTAACCAGCCCCACTTTAGTAGACACCGAGTTGGTCGTTTATCAGTATAATGGATCTACAGACAACCTTAAACAATTGTCAAACATTCTTTTAAAAGCCATTAGTTTTTCAACTAATATATATATATCTGTTTTGTGCATTTGTTGAACCCTTCACTTGTCACTGAGAGCAGCCTGTTAAACTAAGCAGAGGCCTGATCAGTTTTCAGTGGGCACTGAGCCTCAGGGTTCACCTGGGTCAGCCACAAGATTTATGAGGCCCAGTGCCAGTATCTGATTGGAGCTGTTAGTGCTAAAGAAAGCTGACACTTCCTCCCTTCCCCTCCTCTCCAGCTCAGCACACAAAGTCCAGTGACTTAACTTGTACATTCCCACTGGCTGCCTGAGAGGCAGCAAAATTGATGACCTGTACAGACACCAAAGTGGACATCAATAAAAAAAGATGGATGTGGACGAGTGGAGTGACATGCCTCATTGCTGAGGAGATCGGGGAGGGAAGAGAAAAGGTTAAAAAAACACTGGAAAGTTATTTATATAAGCTTCAAGGACAAGGATTTTGTCACTACTTGCCTAAGAATTTGCTCTTAAAATATTTTTTCCTCTGGCTTCTATCCTCCTCCCATTGGCAAAGAAGTCTGGTGACCCCAGCAATTACTAGAAACTTTTATTTGTTGGTTTATGACCAGAAGTTTTTTATTAATTTTTTTGGTCACAAAAGAGTGATATGCACTGAAAACTGTTGAGACACATGCAAAAAAAAATGTAAGGTACATGATTGATAAAGCATTACCATTGGCTTCGTAATTAACAAGGATAGTTAAAGCTGAGCAGATTGTAGTTTCTATAAGCTAGGAGATATAAATGCTCTAAATACCAGAATCTTGAAGCATCTCCCAAGGAACTGCCCTGAAATAACAGGAACTGTGCTCTTGAAGTTGGAATACATGGAATAGTTTACAAGTGGAAAATGAATAAAAGTAAC
This sequence comes from Murina feae, assembly GCA_004026665.1. NCBI lineage: Eukaryota > Metazoa > Chordata > Mammalia > Chiroptera > Vespertilionidae > Murina > Murina feae. Next base: position 51,761 of record PVJC01002188.1, on the reverse strand, counting down.
TGGATTAGACATTGGTACGCTGAGTGCTTTTCTATTTTAAAGAGCTGGTGACAAAAATTATTTGATGGCTTAGCTAGTACTCGAAATCAGATCCAGAAAAAGACAAGTAAACTGAGTAAAAGAATTATTACCTTTTCTCTTTCATTCTTGATATGTTTATTTGCCTTCCAGGATGTTTTCTGCATGCTCATGTATTATGTAAATGAGATCTAAATCTAAATGTGATCAGTGAGGTTGGGAGTGATTATGAGCTTGAGTATATTACAAGAAATGGCAGGGTCCCTCGATCACAATATTTACAAGCAATCTTTCCATACTAATTCTGCCTCAACTGGCTGTTTTCTTCAGTAAACATGATCTGTTGGTCTTCTATACAATAGCAGAAAATTGAAAAAAAATATAAATTTTATTTTTAATAATTTCAGGTGCTCCAGGTGATAACAGTTTATATTATGTTAAGATAAACCCTTTTTAGGTTCAAAATCAAGATAGAAAAAAATTGAAGCTGTTACACTATCCCTCTGTGTACAGAAACTAAGCTTGACATCTTTAGGAACGTGAGTTTGAAGTTCTTACCGTTTCAGCAATGTAACAGCAGGTCACTTTTACAATACACAGTCTAATGGCTCTCACTAGTCCTGGATATGGCAGTAGGATGGGTTTTGCACTAATGTCACAACAGAGCTTGTGACACAGTGGAGAAAGGAAGTGCTTCTCTCTGATGACTCTGTTTACTACCTCAGAACAGCCATCTTATCCAGAATCAAAAACCCTAAATGAGGGTGTCTGCAAAATTCACACTTGACCATGAAGGCTTACTGTTAAGGCGAGAGTAATATCAGCCAATTTTTGTTAATCACCATTTCTGTTCTAACTTAGCATATAGGACACTGTTCAATGTGACATCCACACTGCCCAGGGCCGCTGTGTCACCTGTTTGAGACAGGATGTGAGGTCCTACAGGGTTTAAGGTAACTCTGATTCTTCAAGGGCTCGCTCTGGATCCCTTTTCTGCCAGGACACACCTGATCTTCTCTTCTTATTAAACTGACAACATGGATTTCCTATTAGCATCAGGTAGTCATATGTGAAACTTCCTTCAAGCTGCTCAGGATTGGAATCTAGTGTGTTCTTTTCTGGGTGGTCAGACACATGTCTTTTCTGGGGCATCTTGACTAGAAAAGTCCTAAGGAGAGATCGTTCAGATATATCTGAGTAACATGGAAGAATTCTGAAATTCTTAATTCGGGGTGTAAGTATGTAAGAAGATTCTGAGACCATTGGGTCCTGCTACCCGGGTGAACCTACAAGTTTGAGGTTATTAAGCTCCGACTTCAAACTAATGTCAAATTGTTCTGGTGGCTGACCTTGGCCTTTCCTGTGCTGGAAATAGATGTCAAGTGAAGGTACATTTTTCTAGCCTCCTGGAATTCTGTAAAGTGAAATTCCAGGATTTCCCTAGTTTGAGGCAAATAATTGTTTCTGTCTCACTTGACCTTGAAGAGGCATCTTAACAAAGTCTCTTTGGTGTCTTTTTATGCAATGTAAAACTTTCCTGGAATTTGAAATCATATTGTTATTCTTAAAAATCATGCATTTTAGCCTTGGCCAGTGGCTCAGTTGCTTGGAGCATCATTCTGTACACTAAAAGATTGGAGGTCAGGGCATATAACTAGATTTCGGGTTCTATCTCCAGGTCAAGGCACACACAAGAGGCAACAGATCTCTCATTCTCTCTTCCCCTCTCTCTCTAAAAACAAATACACACACACAAAAAAAAAAAAAACAATAAAAACATATCCCCAGGTGAGGATTTAAAAAAAAAACAACATGATTTTTACCAAAGAATGAATGTACCTGGGATATCTAACAAAGAGGTTAAAAACAATTTAACTGATGAACACCAAAAGTATGCCAACTCTCTGATTGTTTTTACTAGTTCTCTCTCCATAAGGAAGAAAATCATAGTAAAATGAATCAAATCACTACCACTTTTTGATAGTTTGTGTTATTTCTTAATTTAAAATATCAACCATTATAACATATTAACCTTAAAAAATCTACTAAGAATTAAGTTAGAGAACCAACCAATGCTGGTAGTTTAGTGGAATCCCAAGTGAATTCTCTTAAATTCATTAGAGTGGATGTCTCAACTGAAAGATTGAATTGTAAAGTTACTATCTCAACCTAAATCTCTATTTTATATGTAAGTAGGTAGCCACATACCTCATTTCCCTTCCTGAAGATTGATGAGAAAATGACCAGATACCAACACCAACACAATATGATAGTCCAGACAGCTGTCTCCCATAAGCAGTGGTCCATGTATCTTAATAATTTAGTATAGTATACACCACACCATCCAGAAGGTCTCTCAGAATTCAAATAGCAAAAAAAAAAAAAAAGAAAAAAAAAATCTAGTGTCAAACGGTTTTACCCAGAAAATACGGTTTTGTCAGTCTTTTGCCATTGACAAATAAAGCATTATCAGAATGGACTAGCAGAGAATGCTTTTGAAGCTTTCTGTTTTAAAAACTATTTGCTTACTTCCTACCAGGCAAGTTTATACTGAGTATCTACTCAGTTTCTAGTGATTAGGCTTTTCTGGCATATAAAAACACTTCACAGGGACCTCAACAGCAATGAACCAGTTAGTGTGCTGCCACGGAAAAATAGCCTTTTGCCACAATGATCAAAAATTTTATTTCCTACACAATTAATGCCAAGAAATCTATGGCATTTCTATACACCAATAGTGAACTTACAGAAAGAGAGACTAAAAAAGCAATCCAATTTACCATCGCACCAAAAAAAAAAATAAGATACCTAGGAATAAACTTAACTAAAGAGGTAAAAGACCTCTACTCAGAAAACTACAGGACGTTGAATAAAGAGATAGAGGAAGATATAAACAGACAGAAGAACATACCATGTTCATGGATTGGTAGAATCAATATCATTAAAATGTCCATACTACCCAAAGAAATCTATAAATTCAATGCACTCCCCATCAAAATACCAACTGCATATTTCACGGACCTAGAACGAACTCTCCAAAAATTCATCTGGAATAAAAAAAGACCCCAAATAGCTACAGTGATAGTGAGAAAGAAGAACAAAGTAGGTGGGATCTCAATACCAGATATTAAGCTGTATTACAAAGCCACAGTACTCAAAACTGCCTGGTACTGGCATAAGAACAGACATATAGACCAATGGAACAGAATAGAGAACCCAGAAACCCATCCAAACTAATATGCTCAATTAATATTTGACAAAGGAGGCAAGAACATACAATGGAGTCATGACAGTCTCTTCAATAAATGGTGTTGGGAAAATTGGACAAATACATGTAAAAAAACTAGAACTAGACCACCAACTTACACCACACACAAAAATAAATTCAAAATGGATAAAGGACTTAAATGTAAGACAGGAAACCATAAAAATACTAAAGGGATTTAAAGGCAATAAAATCTCAGACTTATGCCAAAGCAATTTCGTCACTGATACAGCTCCTAGGGCATTGGAAACTGAAGAGAAAATAAATGAGACTTTATCAAAATAAAAAGCTTCTGCACAGCAAAAGAAACCATCAATAAAACAACAAGAAAGCCCACTGCATGGGAGAACATATTTGCCAATGTTATCTCCAATAAGGGTTTAATCTCCAACATTTATAGGGAACACATACAACTTAACAAAAGTAAGATAAACAATCCAATCAAAAAAATGGGCAACAGACTTAAATAGACACTTTTCAAAAGAGGACATACAGAAAGCCAAGAGACATATGAAAACATGCTCAAAGTTATTAATCATCTGAGAGATGCAAATCAAAACAACAATGAGGTATCATCTCACACCTGTAAGAATGGCTATCATCAACAAATCAACACACTACAAGTGCTAGAAAGGATGTGGAGAAAAAGGAACCCTCATGCACTGCTGGTGGGAATGCAAACTGGTGCAACCACTATAGAAGACAGTATGGCGTTTCCTCAAAAATTTAAAAATGGAACTGCCATTTGACCCAGTGATCCCACTTTCAGGGATATATCCCAAGAAACCAGAAACACCAATCAGAAAGGATATATGCATCCCTATGTTCATAGCAGCACAATTCACCATAGCTAAGATTTGGAAATAGCCTAAGTGCCCATCAGCAGATGAATGGATTTGAAAACATTGATACATCTACACAATGGAATACTATGCTGCTGTAAAAAAGAAGGAATTCTTACCATTTGCATCAGCATGGATGGAACTGGAGAGCATTATGCTAAGTGAAATAAGCCAATCAATGAAAGAAAAATACCACATGACATCACTCATTTATGGATAATAAAGACCATTATAAACTGATAAACAAAAATTAGATAGAGAGGCAGAGCAGCATCAAACAGACTGACAAAATATAGCAGGAAGGCCGGGGAGGGTTGGGGAGGAGGGGAAAGAGATCACCCAAAGGATTTTTATGCATCCATATAAGCATAACCAATGGACATAAGACACTGGGGGGTAGGGGTGGCCTGGGGAAGGTCAAGGGGGGGAAAAAGAGACATATGTACTACTTTTTATAATATTTTAAGCAATAATAATAAAAAAAAGAAAAAAATTTATTTCCACTCAAAACATGTCTTAATAAAATAAGTGTTTGCTTTAGAGATTCCTTCTTGAGCTATTTGAACTCCACCAAGTAAAATATTTATTTGGCAAAACTACTATTTTATAAGAAAAATATTTTTTAAAGTACATGCAATTAAAGAAAGCCTGTCTATTTTTTATAGGGAAATAAAATCACAGTTACTTTAAAATATAAACTTCTATTGCTTATTATTATAATTCTAGGGGCCCAGTGCACGAAATTCTCACATATTGGGAGCCCTCAGGGGGTGTCCTACTGACAGCTTAGTCCTGCTCCCTAATCCCCTTTGGGAGCAGGCCTAAGCAACAGTCTGGCCTCCCTTTGTGGGAGGCGACCAGGCTAATCAGGGGAAGCCACCAGCCCCATCACCCCGCTGCTGCAGCCACTGCCAGTTACATCAGCCACCAAGGTGTTTTCATCAACACAGACTCCAGTCCCTTCACCATGAAGAAATGACAACTTTCTTTAGGCATTTTCAAGATGTGTCTTTCATAGGATATAACATTTCTTTCTTTCTTTTTTATCCTCACCTGAGGATATGTTCCCATTGATTTTAGAGAATGTGGAAGAGAAGGGAAAAACAGAGAGAAACATCAAAGTGAGAGGAACACTTTGATTGTTTGCCTCCTGCATATGCCCTGACCTGGGCCCTGGCCAGGGAGAGACCTGCAACCTAAGTACATGCCCTTGGTCACAATTGAACCCAGGCCCTGTAGTCAGCAGGCTGAAGCATTATGCACTGAGCCAAAATGGCTAAGACAGGATATGACATTTCTTAGCCCTCCAGCAGTGGACCTTTATTTTTTTTTACTCCAGGAGTGTGGTGGAAAAAACCTAGATCACATTTAGGAATTCTTATTATCCAAGTTACTAAGAATATTACCAGTGGCATACAGGGAGCTTAGCCAATGAGCGGTACGAAAACGTGTTTTCTCTGTAGTTCACTCTGATCACCGGCTCCACCGGTGCCCCTCCAATCCCAGCTCCACCCCTGCCCATGCCTGTAACCTCTGGCCAAGGATGCAGGCCTGGGCAGGGAACCCCCAGACCCCTTTGATCACTGGCTTCACAGAGCCCAGACCTCTGCAATCACCAGCTCTGATCCTGCCCCCTGCCATCACCGGCTCTGCCCTTGCCCCACTGGCAGCCTCTGGCCAAGGCTGCAGGCCTGGGCAGGGGACCCCCAGACCCCTGCTTTGCCAGCTCCACCGGTGACCAGACCCCTGTGATTGCAGGCTCCGCCCCTACCCCTCCAATTGCTGGCTCTGCGGAGCCCAGATCCCTGCAATCTCCGGTGTTGCCCCTGCCCAGGCCTTATTCCCCTCTGATCACTGACTCTACCCTTGCCCATGCCTGAGGCCTCTAGCAAAGGCCTCTGGCCTGGGCAGGGGACCCCCAGCACCCTCTGATCGCCTGTTCTGCCCCTCGGGCCCCTCGCCTCCCCTGCCACCTGCCTGGCTAACAGGCCTGACCATTTCAGTGGTGGGGCTGAGCCTGCCTGGGTGCCGCCATCTTGTGGCCATGGGGGCGGCCATCTTTGTCATGGAGTGATGCCTAATTTGCATATTACTCTTTTATTAGATAGGATTATTATTACTTTTGTAGGAAGGAAAATGAAAAGAAGGAGCAGGTGATAGAGGAGGAAAGAAAAGCAAAAGTTATCTCATTTTTTTGCCCCAAATTATCAAAGGCCTTCATGCATAGTTTCACTGAAATGTGCATCTTACTTCTACCTGGGATTCTTTAGCTAGTTCACTGAAACCATCTGTTAATAATTTTGGACAAATAGTATAACCAAAGTTGAAAAGATGGCACTTATGTAGTTCATTTAATTAAATGGCTGCCTGCTTTGATTCATTAAAGAGATGTATACATTATTGCTAGAACAACAGAGTACCCCACTCTGATCACATAATCCACACAACCATCTTCATAATTCATGTGGACCATCCAACTTAAATGTAATGTTAAGGTGCTCATAGTCATTAACATTATAATCATAATCATCTGCTGGTTACAAAAGACTTCTTTTTCAGGCTGGCATCCAATTTGTATTTTCCCCCTAGACATAGCCACTATTCAAAAGCACAGAAATTTCTCTCTCTCTTTTTTAAAATTACTTTCAAGCACTTATTCTATTCTTCTGTGATTAAAAAAAAACTATATTGAAAACTGTGGGTAATACTTTGCATTGTCTATTCCCAGGATAACTTTTTAAATTATGTTGTGGCTCCTGATTGTGCAGCTACTCATTTGACTAACAAAACTTACACCCCAATAAACGCAAAGTCTGTATATTAGATAAGAAGAGGGTGTGCAGTAAAAAACAGTTTCTAAAAAACAAGAAAAATAAATAAGAGAAATGCCTGCAGTGCAAATTAAAGAATGGGGTTTTACCCCCTATTCCTGAGGGTTGCTTCTATCACTAAGATTTCTCTGATTTCTATGAATTGCTTTTCGATTAAGATCTTCTTGGGAAATAAAAGCAAAGAGTAGAGCAGAACTTGCTACAGATGACAGATGGCTCTTCTTTAATGAGTTATAAAATAAAAGTGGTATCTCACGTTTTACTTTATGGAACACAGAAGGAAAATGTTAAACAATGCTATAGATTTTATCTAACATGCCTATTTTGCCTATTTGTGGAAATATTATCACTTTACTATTATGATTATTGACACATTTCTAAGGAGCATGTCTATTAATCTTTAAAAGATTAGGTAAATGTAAATAATATGTAAAAGACATAGTTCCATGCTAATATAGATCTATAGAAAAATTAATTAAGTACATAGTAGTCCACTTGTTAATTTATTTTATCATCTCCCCATTGCTAATATTTTAAGTAGTTTCAAACTATTCTTTAGCTTACACTTTTTGATATGACTTCTTAGTGTATATTTCTAGAGAAAGAGAAATTAATACATTTTCTTTTCTTTTTAAAAAATATATTTTTACTGATTTCAGAGAGGAAGGGAAAGGGAGAGATAGAAACATCAGTGATGACAAAGAATCATTGATCAGCTACCTCTTGCGTGCCCTATTCTAGGGAATCAAGTCTAACCAGGAACTGTACCGTGACCTTCTGGTTAATAGGTCAGTGCTCAACCACTGAGACATGCTGGCCAGAGAAGAAATTAATACATTTTAAATATTTTGTTATTTTGTGTCTTCAGAAACTCACTTATATTATGCTTTTCTTTTTATGGCCTATGTACTTAGCTTTTATTTTTTTTAATTTTAGGTCCTTGAAAACATTATACAGTTCAAATAGCAAGGGGTCCAAATTTTGCTTAAGAAAAAACTCTCAGAATGTATTTATTATATGTAATATGCAATATGCTATTACATATAATATTTCCCCCTCAAATAATCCAAAAGTAAAATTTCTTTGATATTTTTTTATCCTTCTTGCACTTAATATAGAATTTAAGATCTTACAATCTTAAAACAATTTAAAATGTATAATTATTATCTTCTTTTTAGAGTCACAGAAAATAATAAGGTCATGGAATCCCTCAAAACAAAATGGTTCAAGAAGCTTCTAGATCATATTTTTAGTTATAAGAACTAAACAGCCTCAATTATACTTTCTTATTGTATTGAACCTCCAAACCTTTTACATCACTGGAAAACTTTAGTGTTATATTTTAAGTTAATCTAACTATGTAGTTTGCTTTGTCCAAGACAAAGGCCAGGAAACTCCCTTTTCCTGTGTCTTTGAACTACTAGTAACTTCTGTTTAAGGACCTAGTGACAATTGTAATGGATAATTTACAACCTACAGGATTTGTGGGTTAAACAACAGAGGTTCTGTAAACCAACAGGCTTCAGACTTCGGAGAAAGCACCAGTAATTTGTTTATTGCCCTTTCTCAGTTTCTCAATTACAATTGATCTCTGCTAAACAGTCTAATGTTGCTAATTGTTTGGAGAGGGAGAACATAACTTAATCTTTATAGGCATATTCTAGCCTAGTGTTTGTCCTTAAAATTCAGTGCGATAATCTCACCTAAACACAGATAAATGAAATCCATACATCTAACCACAACAAGTACTTTCAAATTTAAGGTGTAAACAACTGGAGCTGAAGGAGCTATGTTTGGACCAGAAGAAATGGTGACTGATTGTATCTGATATTGAGCCACTGACAGACAAACGAGAGCACTTGATTAGAGCTCTTCCTGCCAGATTACTATTTGAATTCTACTGATAGGAGTTTAATAAGGACTTAATCTTCTTATCGTGTCTAGGGTGTTGACCAACTTTAAGTACTTAACATAATACAGAACCCTGCCGGCATTTTCACTTCAGAGCCTGAGTGAAGTGGTTAGGTGTCTCCTAATCTTTTTTTTTTTTTTCCTCTTAATAGTGTTGAAAAGAAATACTTGTCCTCATCAACTAAACATGTCCTAATTTTCCTGCTTAACTTCTAAATTGTTTTAGAAAGGTTTGGCTTATTTATACTAAACCTTCCTTTTGCCACACCATGGTAGAAATTGAAAATTTATTCATTATACACATGTATATATAAAACATATCCTAATTTACAGTTTAACTTGTGAATTATTTGTTTTAGAAAGGTTTGACTTATTTTTTCTAAGCCTTTATTTTCTTGACCCAACATTTTCAAAATTAAATATACACATATACACACATACATATATGTCTGAATTTGTCTAATAGTTACTTTTAATTCTAGCTTCTCGCTTTAATACAGTATATTACTGAATGTCCAACTGGACATGTAATACATTAAAGCACAAAGCTGAGGGCCATTTTCAGGCTGGCCACATCCCCTTCAGGAAGAGGGTCCTGCCGGGGTGCCTGGCCAGCCTGGGTGAGGGGCTGATGACTGTTTGCAGGCTGGCCACATCCCCTTCAGGGTGGGGGTCTCCCCTGGGTGAGGGGCAGATGGCTGTTTGCAGGCTCGCCAAGCCTTCTAGCAGGGACCCTCACCCATGAGAGTGGAGCCATCCTGAGTGAGGGGCTGATAGCTGTTTTCAGGCTGGCCACAGCCCCTTCAGGTGGAGGGTCCTGCTGGGGTTCCTGGCCAGTCTGGATGAGGGGCTGATGATTGTTTACATTCTGGGCACAGCCCCCAGGGACCCAGCTCCCAGAGGGGCTGGCTGGAAGCAGGTATCTGGGGTTTATCCTCTATAATTAAAACTTTGTTGCCTTGAGCAGAGACCATAGCCGGCCTTGGCAGGCTGGGAAGCTTAGCTTCCTCCATTGCCGGGGCAAGCAAACCTCTTGTTTGCTCTAGCTCTGTGGCTGCCAGCCACCATCTTGGTTGGGTTAATTTGCATATAGTTTCCCTGGTTGGCTGGTGGGCATGACTTAGGGTGTAGGGTAGTGACACCAATTAGCATATTAGTCTTTTATTAGATTAGATTGTTTAGAACCAAATAGAACAAGTTCCCCAAGTTACATTTTGCTCAACTCAAAATACTATACTTTGGAAGCTTTAGCTTTATGTTGTCTTCTCTGAAATAAGTTTATTCATTCTTAGTTTTAAATATATCCATAAGGCTAATTCAAAGTTAAATATCCAACTATTCATGTTGCAACCATGTGTAATTGAATTTACTAGGATATTCCCATTTGAAATAGAGACTTGAGAGCAACTACAGACTTAAAAAGTAAAGGAGGCAACACACTTTAAATGTTCCTTTAATTTTCATAGAAAAAATGTCCAGCAAATTTTTACTATTTCTACAAATACTCATAAACATTAGTACATAGTATCTCATTTAACTAAGAAGATAATCTGTTATACATGCCCCTGTACTATCATATACATAAAATTTAGAAATCAATTAAATAGGTTGTAAATGAAACGTTTTAAAGGACATGTATTAATGATATTTTATAAGCCTATTTAATAATGTATTTTAAACAAATATAAAACACAGAACTTGATTTATATAAATAATGTTCCAATCTTGGAGTTTCTGATAGGATTAATTAAATTTAAATTTGGAAAGATCATGCATCTCAAAATGAGTAAAATTGAGCTAAATAACAATGTTGACTAAGTAGCACTGAGGCATAAACAGGGAAAAATAAAATAAAAGTCCATTATTTCTTGACTATGAATGCTTTCTAAAGTAACTCTGATGCTTTCATTTTATTTGAATATTGCTTTTTGTTTCCTCTATTTCCTCTGTGCTTAAAAACCACAACTTCAGTCAATCAGTAAACAGGATCATTACTTCTAAGTGTCTCAGATTCTAAATCAAGGTTTCATTTAATTTTCCTAGCAGAATAATGCATATAGATGAGGATGTCAAATAGCAAATAACCTGTATTAGAATAGCGTTTACAGTGCTTATGGTAAGCAATCAACATTATTGACTTAGCTCAGGAATTTAAAATACTGAAAAACACTAACAGAATAAATTGATTGGAATAGAGAAGTCCATCACTGTGTTAAAGATTTGAAATAAAAGTGAAATGCATTATATGATTTTGTGTTTTAAAAGTACATGTGCATATACAGATATGCGCGTAGATGGATAATGTGGGCATTATTGATTTAAATTCTCTGTTGGGATTAAAGAGAGAATGCCTAGTTTCATTTCAATGGTAATGTTCATATTCATTATCAGTATGATAAAATACAAATTGGTAGCTCTGTAATACAGATTTAATGCCCCTGCTGAACTTTTTTCCATTAGTAAGTAGCTAATGGCTATTCCTGTCTACCTTCTACGACTCCAAATGCTCATTTCATCTTTTGTTCTGTGATCATCATGGTTAAACAGGAAATGATTTTGCAAAAATAAAAAGAAAGAAAATATCCTAGTTTATTTTAAAAGTGATAGAACTTGCATCTGTAAACATGTCTTTAATCTATGCCTTCCATGATGTGTCAGCATTCTCAAAAAGAATCTTGTTCTGAGTATAAAATATAAGTGAAATATTTCATAACTTGGAATAGTAAGAAAAATGCTTGTAGAAATTATTAAAGTGAAACATTTTGCTCTCAGAATAGTGTATATTTTTAACATATATACATAAGGTAACTATCTCCTCTCCTTATTAAAATCTTTTGATCATGATAAACAAATCTGTTCATTGAATTGCTTTACTCTATTCTTTATAACAACAATTTATTTTTAGGATGGCTTTCAACTACTAAGTCAGATTTATTTTAAAGGAAGAAGAGTACAAAAACTCTTATTAATTTATTTTAATTAAGCCCATTGCAATAATTCATAGGAAGAAAATAATTAAACATTGAATCAGAAACAATTAAAAAATCAAGATCATTTTCTCTTTGCAGTTGAGTTCCCTTAGTCAACTCTTTTTCTCAAAGGCTTTAAGTTTTATAGATTTTTTTCAGTGAAATAAATGAAATTATAATACAATTACTTAATATTATTGCACACAAACTGTGTACCAGACATTATTCTAAGTACTGAATGTACCTGCATAATTTTCCCAAACTTATAATACAATGTAAAGAAATAACCCAATTACAAAATCGACACTGGATCTGGACATTTTTCCAAAGACTTACAAATGACCAAGAAACACATGAAGGATGCTTAAAATTATTAGCTATCAGGGAAGTGAAAATCAAAGCCATAATGAAACCTCCACACCCTATCCTATATAATAAAGATGGAATATGCAAATTGACCATAACTTTGAGACCAAGATGGCGGCACCCACAGCCAATAAGGAGGAAATCTGCAAATTGATGCAACAAGGGGAGAGGCGGAAAGGAGGCTCCGGGCTGGAGTGAAGGCGGTGCCAGCAGCCAGGGAAGGAAGGCCTATTCCTGCATGAATCTTCGTGCATCAGGCCTCTAGTAATTTATATAATCAAAATTTCAGGTAATAGGAAGAGTTGGCAAGGATGTGAAAAACTGAAACCCACATCATTGCTGTCAGGAGAGTAAAATTTTACTGCTCCATTGGAAACCATTTGGCATTTCCTCAACAGGTTAAACATAGGGTTATCATATGACCCAGCAATTCCATTCCTAGGTATATACCCAAGAGAAATGAGAGCACATGTTTACACAAAACTTATACAGATGTTCATTAATAGCCAAATAGTGGAAACAACCCAAATCTCTATCAAGTGATAAATAAATAAATAAATAAATAAATAAATAAATAAATAAATAAAATATAGTAATGCATACAATAAAATATTATTTGACAACAAAAAGGAATGAACTTCTGATACATGATACAGCATGGATGAACTTTTTAAATATTATGCTAATGAAGGGAAGTTAGACACAAAAGATGACATATTTCATGATGTTATTTTTGTGAAATTTCCATAAAAAGCAAACCTATTCAAACAGTAGGGTAGTGGTTGCCAAAGATTGAAGAGGTTGGGGGAATGGACAGTGACTGCTAATCATTAAGGATTTCTCTCTGAAGTGATGAAAATGTTCTAAAATTTGTTTTGGTAATAGTTGCACAATGCTGTGAAGATATTTAAAAACCATGGACTTGAACACTTTAAATGGGCAAAATGTATGGTATGTGAATTTTATCTCAATAAAGCTGTGAGCTACATATTTTTCAAAGACAGCACGGACAGAGAGGTTATACAACTTGTGGAAAGTGAGGAATAATCGTGACTGAACTCATGGAATCTGTTTCCAAAAATACACCCACTAAGCTTACTGGCTCTGTTGATGGCAGTTTCGCTCTTCAATGTGACGATTGATTTTATTGAATCAAATATTTTGTTTGAAAAGCCACTCCCCAACCTGGCTCAAGTGTAAGTCTTCTGAATAAATACAGATGGGTAGTTCTTTCTGTAATAGAAATTATGACAATGATGACTAAGTCATTTCAATTATCATATAGTTAATTTTGAATGCTCAGGTTCTTAGTAAATCAGGACAACCTGCAAGGAATGGAGCATATTTAATTGCTAACAACAGCAAATTCTTTATAGATACTTAAGAGTTGCCATTGTTTTTTACCTTATCAAAAAAGATTTGCAGTGTATTTATTTATTTATTTATTTATTTAATTTCATATCTGCCACCCAGACACCTCATGGAGCCTGTCTCCTGGGCTCTAACAATTCCTGACCCATCATCAGGATGCAGACCCCTCTGCTTTCAGAACTCACCACCGCCATTTTGGACAGTAAGTACTGTCTAAAAATTATAGGACTATAGTATATTATAACATATATAATATAATATATAATAATATAATGGTATTTATATCACTTTTCCTTTTAAAAAATGCAATTGTATTTACTTAATTTGGATTAATTAACATTTTTATATTTATTAACTATGATTCATGAATTTTGGTTTAGGAACAAGAGTTCACCTCTCAAAGAGACAAGATATGTTGGCTTTGGTATCCTTTAATTTCTCAAGAGACTTTTTAAACTTTTGGATGGAAATACTGATGTTACAAACTGGTTATTTTGAAACAGTGAAGTGACTTTCAGATCAGTTGGAATCTCTACCACACACTTGTAAGTACAAAGTGGTAATCTAATCCTCCTAGCCCATTTATTTATAAGAAAACCTAAGTGGCTTGTTTGCCTATTTGATCTTCCTTTCCTCTATCCCTAGGAGCATTAGATTCCCATTCATTTCTGTTGGGGCTGAAAAACTTAATTCTTCTGCTGCAGGCTAGACCGGGGATATGCCCCATGAAGCAGCAACTGAGAGCCTATTTCTCGTCACATGTTATTGCTGCCGCTGCAGATGCTCAGAAGAGCTACACCTTGATTCTCCCATTGTAGTTAATAGGCATTTATTTGGGATCATCATCACAGCAGCTAGAGGATCCTTGTCTGCTGGGTTCCCCAAAAGACATGATTTTGTATGACCACTGGTGCAAGCTTCCTGTTAATGATGGCAGCTCCAACCACTGTGGTCATGAGTGGGGCCCTCCTTATAAGTCCTGTTTAGACCATGTTAGGCAGCTGGTATGACAACACTCAGTTGCGTTTTTTGTTCTCCTACCTGCTACTCATCTTTATGTTTGCTTAGTGCCCTTAACTACCATAATTCCTAATCTGAAAAGTTTGTGTACTTACAGAATTTTTTTATACTAGATTAGGACTAATTGCCAAAAATAAACAAATGAATAAGTGTTTCTTAAGAAATCACAGAAGTGCTTGTAATTTCAATTAGATTTAGACCAGGACAGATTTCTGTGCTTTTTCCTAAGAGCAAATTTAGAGAAAAAGAAAAGAGGTATTAAGTAGATTTTTCCCTCCAGGAATTTTTAATATTATTTCATGAAATGGGAAAGTACAAAGTGTGAAGGGCATTAAAAGCGTCATCATTTGACTCTAATTATCAGTCTGCATTTGAATGCATTTTATCAGTACGACAGGCTCACAATCCTTTACCCACAATTATGAAGTGATTCCAAGATTCATTTTGTGGCAAAAACAGACTCAAATTTCGTGAGGCTATCCATCCACCTAAAGTGAGTGCTCATATATGTTACTTCAGAAATATGTATAAGTTTATTGTCCATATGTTGCCCCAGCCCCACTGGCAATGCATGCCATACATGGTATAGTCACTTTCTAAATGCTAAACATTTTAAACTATGGTAGCACATCTGGTCTCAAAGCTTTCATATAAAGAATCATGGATTGATAACTACATAGCTGAATGTCAGTGCTAACTTAGGAGCTATGCCTAATGTGTGTGTAATATTAATATTAATATATATATATATATATATATATATATATATATATATATATATATTCATGAATACTCAGAATTGAAATAAGTCAAGAACCAGAAGAAAATTAAGAATATGTTGAACTTCAAGCTCTATTCATTATTGTACTATGTAAAAGAAAACTTTAAATGAACAAAAACAGGATAGTGGCTAAAAATATTCAGGCACAGCTGTAAAAGGGATCCAGGCAGTCATAAAAATGATACAAGTATAGTGCATTTCATGACATGGGAAATGTTTACAGTACATTATTAATGAAAAAGCCGGTTAGCAACAGTTTGAATAAAATGCCACTTTTACAAAACTACATATCTACAGATATAGAAATTGCTGTGAGCAAATATATAACAACTAGAGGCCTGGTGCATGAATTCACGCCTGGGTGGGTCCAGTCAACCCACCCCGATTGGGGCCGATTGAGGCTGGGCTGGCCGGGAGGAGGGGCTGAGGGAGGTTGGCTGCTGGCCTTGTCCCTGATTGGGGTCCGATCAGGGATGGGCTGGCAGTGGGTGGGGAAGGGCTATGGGAGGTTGTCCAGCAGGCCCTGGTCCCGCTCCCAATCAGGCCGGTTGACTGGCTGCAAGTGTGCATCATAGAGACCACGCGTTCTGGTCGTACTGGTTGTTCTGGTTGCTTGGCTTTTATATATTCAGATATACTAATGGTTATTTCTGGATGATGGTTTTTCAATAGTTTCGATTTTCTAACCATTCGGTTTTTCTTTAGTTTCTTTTTTACCATAGTATGTTATCGCTCCTGTATTTTCTCCAGCTTTTGTTTGTTTAAGAAAAATTAAGGGTACATGAAAGAAAAAATTTGGACACATATTTAAAGGAAAAACAAGTGATAACTGAGCCTCAAATGCTGAGCAATCAGCTGCTTGCCCTTCCCTAGCTGTGTATATGAGAAGCTGGTGCAGTGTTTGTTTGCTCTGGTGGGTAACAATTCATCTCATGAAAAGAGAATTGTGCAGAAAGACGCAGAGAAACTTGAGCATTTATGGGCTGTGCTTTGTATATAAAGATGTTACTGACTCCCGGACACTGAGGAAACTTTAGTATTTCTTCATGGCTGTAATTACCCAACTTGGGAAATAAACCAGACACCATAGCTTCATCTAGAATGATAGCTAGAGACATAGAATGCTGTGGCTACCATTTTTTTCAGCTTCTATTGCATCAGCAAAGCAATAATATGAAACCCTAAACTCCCATTCTCTTTAAGTTGTATATGTTCTTTAACTAAACAATATTTAAAATTTAAGAAGTAAATATTACTCTCACTCAGCACACTATATGTGACATCATATTTGTTGTTATACTACAATATTTTAATAAGCATATAAAAAACATGTGATTGCAGTGCTACGGAAGGAAAAATTTTCAATGAGAATAAGCCCTCAATCTAGCCTTCTGTGACTTTATATCCTTGAACTTTGAAGGCCAATCTAAATATTGATCTAAACTGCTCATCTCAATCTCCAGGTCTCCAAAACACATAACTCCTCCATATGCAGCATAATTACTTTTAGATTGGGGCTAATAGGCCAGCTTATAAAGTATTTTGTTAATATATCAGCAAAGACACATTCAGTCTCTTTCATATACGTAATCTCTCCTTTATTTGATGTCCAAAGCACAGGTCTTGCCCTGTCCTTGGAGAACTTATATTCTAATTGGGAAGAACAAATATTCATATATGAAAAGTAAAATCAAAATACAAAAATTCAAAATGATGTAAGTCAAGAGAGGTCTCAAGGCTGCACATGAATAAATGCCAAATATGTGCAAGTACTTCTAAATCAAGCATTGTTGATTCCTGAGGTTTGGAGATGCATAATGCGAGAGCATGAAGGAGGCTGGGCTTTGAACTTGGCTTGAAGAAACTGCAGGATATGAGCAGAGAGGGGGATGCAAATTGCATATGGGGAGAATAGTATGGCTCAAGATTCGGAGGAGTCAAGGACAAGGATGCTGTAAGCTTCCCTGGAAGTTCACTATGTGGCTAGTATTGTTATCTCATTTAATCCTCACAAAATCTCTTTGAGATTAGTACTACTATCAGCCCACTCATGACCACCCTACCTAAAATGGCCTTCCCAATAGTCCCATCTCCTGTCTCTCATTATTACTGTGATTCATTTTCTTCATAACATGTTCATTATTGAAACATATCTCATTTATTAACTTATTTACTCCTTTAATGCAACCTCCAGGAAGGCTGGGACTTACTCAACCACCATATCCCTCATTCCTGAAATCATTTTGGCCCCTCCTCATCACAAAAATCCTTGTGAATGGAATCATCTCCTTTTCCACAGGAGGACCCTAATGCACTAAGAGGTTACATCATGGTTAGTGTTTGGATTCAGAGCTCTTTTTATTTCAGAACTATATGTTACACTACCTCTCATTGAACCACTAGAAAACAAATACATCCCTTTCAGAGAACATACAAATTCTCTTAGGTTTCTTGTTTTAGTTATTTATTGTTAATTGCATCCCACAAGTAGGAAATAAAATTACAATGAAAGGTTAGTGTCAGACTATAACGGCACTGATTTTCAGATTAAGATTTCTGAATTTTATTATAACACATTATAGAATGTAAACAGATGTGGGGAAAATTAATGCATCTGTTAAGTTGTAGAGATTGGCATGAGGGAGACTAAGCTGAAAACCAGAACTCTGTAAGATTGCTGAGGACAGTCATGAGCATACTAAATTCTAGACTAGGTTTCAGCAGTGTGTATGGAGGAGAGAGAAAAGCAAGAGGAATTACAGTGAAAAGAATTATTATTTTTGTGTAATTCTCTGTGCCTGAAGTCTCCCCCCCACCTCTCTATGGAAATCTTAGCCTTCAAGACCAGTATAAATTTAGCCTCTTCTGGGATTCCTTCTTATGGAAGGAACTCCTCCAGTAATTCTAGGCCCAAATGCTTTGAGGCACTTTGCTCATGTTCACACAGTGTCACACTAGCATGTAATATGGTTAATGGCATAGGCAAAGAAATAAATATGTAGGTCTTCCCAGTGCTTCTTGAGAGGAGAAATATTTTATTCATTTTAGCTTCAGCATCTACCACAGTACCAGGTCCTTATGACACTAACACTTATTACATGGGCACAGCAGATGCCCTGAGATTCTCAGGAATGGGTGTTGGTGAGAGTTGGCTATTCTAACAGAAATAGGTGCTCCAGAACTGGGCTGGAACAAAAGCTTAAGAGTTATTGATATGTACAGATGCCTAGAAGAGAAGCTATGGAGGAAGACATCGGCAACTTTAGACATAATTATTAGCTGAAGTGATAGTCAGGGAGTCAAGTTGAAATGTTCCACTAGATGCAAGAAATAGGATAGTGAAGTTCTAAAGGCCAAGACTGAAGATGTGGGAGTTAAATATTATTCACATAAAGATGAAACCTGAAGATCTGAGAGTAGATGTAACCTTTAAATTCACAGCAGCTGTAACAACAAGAGACCAAAGAGCTAAGAGCTAAATCATGGCGTAAATCCACAGGGAGGAAGCAAAGGGAGAGCTATCCTGTGGAGAACCACAGAAAGAATAATATAACATAACCTCCTTATCTATTTTTATGCAAATTTATTTTACAAAGCTTCTTTTTCCAAGTAATGTGTGTACTTATTTTTACATTCAAAATTCAGCTTTTCTGAAGATAAATATTGGTAGATATCAAGTTTCTCTTGTCCTCTCTGTCAGGTTGCTATCAAATTGTGAGTATGTTGGCATGTAAGTATGTATCAGTGATGATTAATATAGTTTAAAGATTTTCATCTTATCAGATATTACATATTTACAAAAGTTTGCACAGAATACACTAATAACAAGGACACTGCAAACTTCAATAATTTCTCTTGATTATAATAACCATACAAAGTGCATTTTTAAATTACTCTAATAGATATTCAGTATCAAAAGATTGTAATTCACCAGCAAGGTATAAAATAGGTATTAAAACTATTTCTAAACTATAATATAGGATAATGTATGAAGCATTTCACAGAATAGCAGACTAAGTATCATAAAATATTAATTAAGTACCAAAGTAGTCATTAATACTCCTCTTTAACAAAAGGCAATTTCACAGCCTCATTTACCAACTAGAATATCTCAAGTCTACTTCATAATTATGCTTTTTATTCATCTCTGTAAATTCCACTTAGTACTTTTTGGAAATTTCTTTAACATAAATGCCCTGGAGGTTGTTAAATTGGATTAGCAACTCTATAAGTAATGCATATTATATGTATATATTTAATTGTAGGTGATTCTACCTGTATGTGGCAATCACTTTTTAACACCCTATTACATGTTATTTTATTACAACTAATTTTTAACCTCAACATTTTTGCAACATCTCTTTATGATGTTAGTTTTATAAATAGAAGGATATGGAGAACTAGGGGTTGTGGTCAGCCCTAGTTTTATTCACATTGTTTTGGCCTGAGGCATGCTTGAGGATGGAATCATTTCAGGAGAATTAGAACCCAGATAAATAACCATAAAAGTCTTGCAACAACATCTCCTTTTAAAAATATACATTTCCAACAATGCGGATAGAGTATCAGAGTAAACAACTTCATTAGGCATATGAAAGCACATTTTAGAGAAAATACATTTGGCTGAAAATTATATGCATCTTTCTGCATCAGCTGTTTTTGAATTTCAGGACAATCTTTCAATTAACTGAGCCTGCTGCTACATACTAAAATGTAGTCTGAGTTAATAGCAGTTTGACTGGACATTCAGAATTACAGCTCCTGGAAGTTCTTAAAAGGTCACCTACGCCTTCTCTCTGCACTTAAGCAATTAAAATTGCACTTAAATATGGGACGAAAGGACAGAAAGGGAAAAGCAGATTTATTGAAGACAAACAATAGGACAAGCACCGTTGGTACTAAGATGAATAAGACAAGGCCCTCCCTCATCTCAGTGAGTTCACAGACTAACTTGGTTTATGGACATAAACAAAATAACTGAGAGAAAGCATGCAGTTTTTCCTCAGCACCTCGCACATAAGTGATCGGTAAGTAGTAGTCCCTATTTTAGCTCCTAATAAAGTGCCCACCAAGTGCAAGAAGTCATCACTAAAGTACAATAGTCCAGAAAAAACATGCTTACATTTTAGTCTGCAGGATCTCAAAACAAAGTGTTGTTATTCATTTATCCATGCATGCGTTCATTCTTGAAAGGCGCTAATTACAGTGCAGTGACCAAGAGTAGAGGTCATTGCAACTGTTTGGCTTCCAGTCTAAGCTCTAACACATAACTACCTGTTCCCTTATTGGCAAAACAGGGAGGTAGCTACTTCACAAGGTTGTTTTGAGAGCTGATAAATGTCTTTAAACTGATACATGTAAAAGTGCCTGACACAGAGAAAATGCTTTAAACATCCAGTGATTATTATGTTTATCATATTAATATCCAGTGTTTACAGAGCAAAGTCCTAGATGTTCTTTGGAACCAAAAATGCTGCACCAGTTGTCCCAGCCATCACCTCAGGGTTCTCCCCTCACTCTCTGTGCCAGCCACCCAGCATTCTTTGGCGTCCTTGACCTTGTCACAATTTGCTCCTCCAGCCCATAAACTGTACTCATACTGTTCCTTTTGTCTGGAACACTCTCTTTTTCTGTTCAGGTCTAATTAATTCCTTGTATTCAGGTCAACCATCCCTTTCTTGAGAAGCCTTTCCTGATTGTTTAGCTTAAATCTTGTCTCTTTGCTCCCTGCTATCATAAAACTGAGTCCCTTCACTGCACTGTCAGTCAACTGCCCTATGATGCTTTGATCAGTGTTAGCCTTTGTACATGAGGATAAACTCGATGAAACCAGGCCTCTTATCGATTCTTCTCAAACTTGTATCCCAGTTCCTTGTGCAGTGCACAGTGCAGTACATAGTGCTACACTTCAATAACTTCCATAAATAGTTATTGAAAGAATCAATGAGTGTATTCACATATATTCTGATTTTAATAATATAAAAATCTCCTACTTTAAATCTCCCATAATAAAGACCAAGTCAGGCTACTGATGCAAATAAAGCAGCCACATGAACCTACAGAATGTGCTGTTCTTTAGCCTAAGGCCATAGATATGATGTCTCATCCAGGCCTTTGACCATGCACCCCAAGCTGACAACCAGTGGATCCATATAGAAAACCATAACCTAGAGCTCTCCAAGGAGAAGCTTCTGACACTATATTTTTGCATTGGTTGTTATATTTGTTAATAGTAAACCCTCAGAAAGCAAATCCTTTATGATTATTTCTTAATTCATAAATTTTTTAAAAATTGTAATGTCATACATATATTAGGTAAAACAAAAATTTAAATTTCTACAGAATGGTATATAATGAAAAGTAAAATATTCCATTTCTATAACATCTCCAATTCCATTACCAGAGGCAATTTCTTTCAACAATTTCTATTATTACATCTTTTTACAGTGATTATTATTATACTTATAAATAAAATACTCATGACTCTATGCTTTTATCACTTTTAGATAGAATCTACTAAGTTCTTGCATACCTGAAACAAATATAATATTGTAAGTCAGCTATCTATACTAATAATAGAGGAATATGCGAATTATCCGGGACACCATCACAGTAACAATAATGACCAAACAGCAGGCTGCGTAGGGCAACCAGGCCGGCAGGGTGGTTAGTGAGGGACAACCAAATGACTGAACAGCAGGCTGTGTGGGGTGATCAGGCTGGCAGGGGGGCAGTTGGGGGCAACCAAGCCGGCATGGGGGAGTTGGGGGCGATCAGGCCAGCAGGGGCGTATAGTTGGGGGCAACCAGACCAGCAGGCAGAGGTGGTTAGGGGTGATCAGACTGGAAGGGGGGGCAGTTAAGGGTGATGAGGCAGGCAGGCAGGTGAGCAGTTAGGAGCCAGTGGTCCTGGATTGTGAGAGGAATGTCCAACTGCCAGTTTAGACATCCCCCAAGGGATGCCAGATTGGAGAGGGTGGGGGCTGGGCTGAGGGGACCCCCTCCTCTGTGCACAAATTTTGTGCACCAGGCCTCTAGTACCTAAATAAAAATTAATAATTTTAAATGGAAGGATTAAATGTTTCTATTTTAAAATAAAGAATATATATATATATATATATATATATATATATATATATATGTAGTCTACTAATTTCTACTATGAAAAATAGACCAATTATAGTACCACTCACTCCTCTTCTTCTAATTCTTGTTTTTGTTAATAATATTGTATAATTTTAATTTTTCTAATAGCTATAGCTTATAAAATATTAATTCACGCCTCTAGTTAGCCATCATTATTATATAGTAATCTATTTACTATTCACTATATAAGATAAGGAAATTAGCACACCTACATTTCCATCTCTACTGTCTATTTCTTACCTTATTCTATTGATTAAACAATTATTCATATTGTCAAGGTCTATAATATTTGCATAACCTTAAATCCTACATTTATTTTTTCTTTTTAAAATTTGTCTGCAGATGGATTTAGAAATTTGAAAACAATATATAGCATTTTTATAACCATTATTATTATACAGTTAATTCTTATTATGAAATTAATGAAGTAATTCGAGGTTTTTCAGATTTTTGTAAGATATTGGTTTCCATTTAATTTGAATCATTAGACATCTACCAAAAAACATGTAGATACAATATTTATTTTAAATGTCTTTTGAATAAAGTACTCTCAGCATCCTTGGGGGGATATAGTCTAAGGACAGATAAGGACAGCAAAACAATCTTAAACCTCACTCTCTAGTTTTATTTTTAGTAGTAATTAATAACGATGTTATTTGGGGGGTTGCAAAGACTAAATTCTGCATCTTAATAAGATGTGTTCAGTAACTGTCAGATTTAAAATTTGGTATTTCAAAAGCAAATGTTTAAGGCCCATTACTAAACAACAATGGGGGGGAGGAAAAACAATTGTATGTAATTTTAAAATCTTAAACCAACAAATAGTCAAGTTTGAGAAATTTTGAGAACCTTAAAACATTAACTCAGGCCTTTAATTTGTTTATGCTATATACTGATGAAATTGAGGAAGTTTAAAGAACATATTACAATGCGTGTTCTGAAGGACACATCATGATGTCATTTCCTGGCTATGAGAAATTAGTCTGACCCAGAATTATACCTCTTACATTCTTAAATAAGATGAATGATAAGAACAAAGCAAGTTCTCCATCTATATTTGCATCTGACATCCAGAAAAACAATTCAAGCCTTTGGTTTCCTAGAGCATCAGCTTTCTTCTTTGGAGACCACACATATCACACAAGGCAGGTAGAGGAAGTGAGTATTTTGAATGATAGGCTTTGGATGACAAAATAAGAATGATGGAATTTTTTTAAAAATAAGCATGAAAGATTGTTTTAAAATTTTAATTCTACATATTCAAGATGGGAGAAAACAGGTTTGACTGCTGTTAATTTTATTTGGTTTTATTTTATTTTACTTTATTAATTTTTGGGAAATAGGCCTCCCTTGAGAATGAGCCAATACATTACAACGTAGGTGTGGAAAAATGAATACAGTCACAGACTTGAGAGAAAAGCTGGCCACAACAAAAGAAGCATTAACTTCCTTACTCTGTACATTGCAGACCAAATCTAGATACTATTTAATTCTAGGCATGCCATTTTAAAATATAATATTGATAGAGTGTAAAGGATCAACATTCTTACCTCATCGTTTCTTGACCTTTTCATCGTCAAGGACTTGCCCTCCAACTTTCCTTTTAGTCCCCTCCTCCCATGGACAATGGGAGGCAGAGTACATGGCTTATCTGTGTTGATTATCTTGTCCCAATCTCTGGCTGCACATTAGTATCACACGGGAGGCAGTAAAATATATCCCTGCTTGAAACTCACTCTAGAAAAATTACAAAGGATTGGGGTGAAGGGTGGGAGGAGTGCTGGGCACTTTTAAAAGCTCCACAGATGTTTCCAATGTGCAAGCAGAGCTGAGAATCCCTCTCCAAAACAGATCCTATCAGCTTCGTGGACAAGGGTTAAAATTTCCCTGACAGCAAGGAGATGTGAAAGAGATGTGCTTTCTGAGTTCATGCATTTTCAAATTCTAATTTATTAAAATAAGGTGCAAAAATATACTAAGCTACTTAGGCATTGTATTCTGGGTAGTTTCCCAAAACATTAACTTATGCCCCAAGAATTTATAAACATCATTTATCAGACAAGGAGAAAAAACACTTGGGTAATATTTTGATAGAAGCTTTCAAATTCAGTATTGTAAATATAATCGATGAGATGTTTTTCAGAGGTCAGATATTAAAAGTGTTTGGTGATTTACATACAGATATTTCAAAATAAGAAAATGACCTAGTGAAACACTGTTCTATTTTGTTTTTAAGAAAGCTGCTTTGGCATGATAGTTTTTAATTACAACATACACTCTAGGGTTGAATGTCTTAGAGGAATGAGAAAGTCTCATATGCATTGGCTGATAGAAGATGACAGAAAGGATGTAATTAAATGTAAAATAAATATATGCTTTGTTTTCTTAAGAATGAAGCAAGTGTTAAAAACTGTGGTAGATCTTTTAATCTGTTGCTATGCCAACAGAAAAATTTTAAATGGATTCAAGAAATGGGACAATTTTCAGGAATATAAGCACAACCTATTTCAAATAAGTAAAATTGTATTCATCTTATCCCCCCAAGGGGATAGAGTCTTAAGGGAATTAGTGTAGAATTAATGGATCAGGTTTTCTTTTTTCCTCTAACCACAGCCGACATGAGGCACAAAATCTCAGCCTATATTTCTCTCAGATCTAGATCTGAATTTAGGTTAAACTTTTTGAGGCTTGTGGGCAGCACTGTTCCCCAGTGTGTAGGTAGCAGGACAGAATGTTTCTACCATTTTAAGACTGACTAACGCACACAAGAAACAAAAGTCAATAAATCTCGACCTGTATTTGTCTGTATAATGCCAAGATGACATAGTTTTCCAATATAAAAACATCTTAATAAAATACATTTAAAAAAAATAACCAGCATTCTTTCTGAATCAAAGTTAGGCATTATTTTTCCAAAGAAGAAACAAAAATTAAAATAAAGGATGACCTGAAATGTATAAATTATAGAGAATTGAAATGATAAATTCTTTCAAGTTCTATTTATATGAGATAGGACTTTAATGATTGGATATTCAGAGCAATGATCAACTTCATAGCTTTCTCACAAATAAATACAGGCATTTCTCTTTTTGAGGGAGGTTATGTTTATTATAAAAATACATTCAGGAAAACATTTTAGTACATGCAGAGGGTCTTTCCTTAAGTGTAGAGTAAGTCAAGTACAGATAGTCTCCGCACAATAAAGATGAAAATTTAGTACAACTGCCCTACCTGAAGGTATTTCTATAAGGAGAGAACTAGATAATTCACAGTAATTAAAAAGTGTTTTCAATTAAATGCTTGTCTGTGTGGATGAGTCTGTCTTATTGCTTATGAGCAATAAAAGAAAACCCCTACTCCAGCTTCTTTTCAAATGTTTATTTTTAAATTACTTAATTATCAAATGGAATGACTGTGAACTATTATTTTTTATTTTGTGATTATTTTGTTTTGTTCTGAAGCTGAGAAAACATCTGAAAGTGAGTAGCATAAGGAGAGAAGTGGCATTCTTTTTTCTCCACTAGGTTTCTAGCATCTGTCCTTAGTTTTTGCTTTATTTTTTAAACAGGTGCAGCTGAACAGATCCACAAATACACAGTTTGAGTTCATCTCTAAATCCTGAGCACAGTTGCACGAGAGAAGGGTTACCCATTGGCTATTGGATATCACTGAGTTTTTGTTTTCATCTTTGTTTTCTGAACAGTGAGCCACCACTATTACCTTCATTAATCCTATATAATAAAAGCCTATTATGCCAATCGACCAAACAGCAGAACAACTAGTCACTATGATGTACACTGACCCCCAGGGGGCAGATGTGCAATGCAGGATCTGCCCTCTGGTGGTCAGTGTGCTTTCACAGGGGCAGTGCTGCTCAGCCAGAAGCTGGGCTCACAGCTAGTGAGCACAGCGGCGGTAGCAGGAGCCTGTCCTGCCTCCGTGGCAGTGCTAAGGATGTCCGACTGACGGCTTAGGCCCACTTTCCATGGGAAGCAAGCCTAAGCCATCATTTGGGCATCCCCCAAGGGCTCCCAGACTGTGAGATGGTGTAGGCCAGACTGGGGAATCCGCCTAAGTACATGAATTTCATGCACCAGGCCTCTGGTATTACATAATAAATGACAGCTTTATCATTACATCAGTGCCCTTCAGCAGTCTGCTAACATGTTTACGCATTTATCTAAGAAATATAAGCTCCACTTACACCTATTTTTATACTTAGTGTACATTATTTCCTGGAATATCTAAATACCATTAGGCACAGTGGTAGCTTATGTAAGTTGCCAAAAAAGGTAAGATATTTGGTGAATATAAATGATCATTATATTCTTAAACATGGTTGATTGTCCTATCCTATGTCACAAAGTGTATCCCACCCGCCTCCCCCATCAAAAACAAAACAAAACAAAAAAAAAACAGTAGCTTTGGGGGAAAAAATAATTCATGAGTATGGTTGAATACATACAGGAAATTTTGATCTATACTATTGGCATTCAAACTTTTTAAATGCAGAGTACTTTTATTGGGAGCAGAGCCCAAGATATAAAAAGATAAACAAACAACAATGACCTTCATTGTTGGCTCTTCTGGCTCACTAGGTACCTCCAAACTATCTACTAAAGATAGTTTGAAAACCATTAGCCTTCATTTTCACTGTATTCTTTCATTATATTTGTTTTCTATATTGTTTCTAATTTTATGCTTTAGGCTGCTCTATAGTGGTTGATTTGCAAGGCTGAGTTGCACCAAACTTGAGTTGAAGTACTCAGGAAATGACTGTCCACAGTGCTTTTATTTTCCATAAATGGACATTTCCAAAAGTCCAGAGGCTCAGCCACACATGGTTAGGTATCCGGGGTTCATTCCCCTCATGGCTGCTCCCAGTCAATCTCATCTGCACTCATCAGGTGCAGGACACTGTAGCTTGTTCTCATCAGTCTGGTCTGTCAGAACTCTAAGGAGCTAAACATCATCTCTAACCTAGTGATTTCATTGTTTACTCTTTTTTCAGAACATTTATAACATGTTAAAATGACAGCAGCCCAGGGCCTTCAGAGACATTTCTGTTTCTACTTCTCTCTCCTACATTTTGTTTACTTTATATCCTTTAATGAAGGTTGGGATCCTGATTGGTTTAACTCTTAGGATAACTCCAAGGATCTTTTTCTTGGGAAGGGGTAAGAAGAAAGAAAATAATTTATGTCAAAAATATCGTAGTGGCTTAAAAATCTAGATAAACATGAGAGTAAATAAAATTAAATGCATGAAAATAGAAGGCCCAAAGGCAAGTGCCTAGCTGCCAGAGATGTCAGATTGTCTTTTTTTCCTGCATTTTTGATAATTTGTTATATTTCCTGTTTATAGGGTTATCTTAGGGGCTTCTAGTAACCTTTATATGATTTTGAGTAAATTTAAGTGCTGCTCAGGTATTCCTCATTTCATGACAAAAGCAGTTGAGACCACAATGCTGCAATCTTGAGAAATTCATAAATGAAACCAAAGTTCTGTGTGAGGACCCATAATGAACTGTTATAATTTGGAGGGATCTCACACAAAAACTACATTCCAGAAAATGTTATAACAAGACCATTCATTTGGTATCTTGGGTATTTCAATAGAAACCCTTCTTACTCTTTCTATTTAAGAAGTAAAAATAAAATTAATACAATTTTCAAAGCAATGAACCCTTCTACTTGAATGTACTTAAAAAAAAACACAACTATTTTTTAAAACACTGTTTGAGACATTCATAATTGAATGCTCAAACTTAAAATTGATACAATGCATTCCTAAAACTTGATGGGTTAAGGAAACATTTCTAGCATAGCTAGCATGGTTCAGTTATTGAGCATTGACCTATGAACCAGGAGGTCACAGTTCAATTCCCAGTCAGAGCACATGCTCAGGTTGTGGGCTCAACTCCCAGGTTGCAGGAGGCTGCCAGTCAATGATTCCTTCTCATCATTGATGTTTCTCTCTCTCTCCCTCTCCCTTTCTCTCTGATATCAATTAAAAATATTTTTTTATAAAAAAGAAAACATTTCTAAAACTGGGTGAGTTAAATTCTACTAAAGAGGGAGTTCAAGTAAGGCCTAAAGATGTTTTTTCTTCCTATATTCTGTCTGAAGTCATTGTACAGAAATCCTAAAATTTTAGCTAATTATTTGAAGAACAAAATTTAATTATGATTCAACATATGTTTATTAAGCACCAACTATATGAAAGTCCCTGTGCTAAGTGTTGCACTAAATTCTGTGGGAGGTGCAACACTGTACAAATTTTTCTAGATAGCATTCCTTCAAAGAACATGGAGACTAGTCAATAAATTATTACATTTCCCAAAATAACTATTTAACATTATCTAGTGCTTACTAAGTAAAGGCTATCCTCTAAGTGCTTTACCTGTATTAATGCATTTAATCTTCACCACAACCTTAAAGTTTATATGTGAGGAAACTAGGCACAAAGAGGTTAAGTGACTGTCTGAAAACCACAAAGCTATCAAATGACCAAGCCAAGACTGAACCCAATCAGTCTAGAGCCCAAGCCCACACTCTGAACCTCTGACCCTCTCTATTCTGTCAAACAAAATTCTTTGTTATGCCAAATAACACTTAAAGAGTGAAATAAGAATTAAGAAAAAGAGATCTTAATAATTAAGAGCTCACAGTGAAAGTATCTCCCACCTGGGTTGGCTAAGT
This sequence comes from Murina feae, assembly GCA_004026665.1. Classification (NCBI taxonomy): domain Eukaryota; kingdom Metazoa; phylum Chordata; class Mammalia; order Chiroptera; family Vespertilionidae; genus Murina; species Murina feae. Next base: position 22,541 of record PVJC01002188.1, on the reverse strand, counting down.
TACTGCAATAAGAATTTGCACGAGACACACTGAAGTTGGCTTTTCCTTATAGTTCTTGATCAAGGTGTTATATTTTAATCATCTCAGTCACTGTAATAATATCCTATGTGTCTTAGTCCATTCAGGCTGCTATAACAAAATGTCATAGACTGGATGGCTTATACACAACAGAAATGTATTTCTCACCATACAGGAAGCTAAAAAATCTGAGATCAGAGCATCAGCACAGTTGGGTAAGGACCCTCTTACAAGCTGCAGATGTCTCCTTATGCCCTCACATGGCTAGCACTCTGGGACCTCTTACGAAAGGGCACTAACTTCACTTATGAGGGCTCTGCCTTCGTGACCCAATCACCCCCACACCAATTCCATCATCTTGGGGATTAGAGTCAACATATGAATTTGGGGGTGGAGGACAGAAACATGCAGACCATGGCATTGTAGTTTTACATTGTGGTTCATCTTCATTTACTGAGCATAGGAATTATTACTTCCATATTACAGGTGAAGAGATGAAGGCTCAAATAATTTAAATATTTTTCCAGCGCTCCACCATAACTAAGTTGCTGAGAAGAGTCTGAAAGATGAATGTTGAGTTAGAAGTATTTTAACAAGTAAAAATATGGTGGAATTTTAGGCAAAGGTTGAGTAAAGCACAAGATTCAAGAGCAGATAGGGTAAAAAAAAATGTGTAGGAGGAAGTTGTGAGTAGTCTAGTTTGACTGGGATATAGGATTCATCTAAGAGATAAGATGTTGGCAACAAGAAGTATGAGAATGAGACTGGGGAGGTGTTGGTGCTGGCAATAATAGCCTAGAAGTCATCTTGTGCAAGTGATATCTGAGGCTCTGGGAAAAAGCAAAATTGTGAAGGGAGGTAAAGTAGAATTAGGGTTATAGAGGGAGGCCAAGGGACATGCAGGACAGGAAAAAGAAGAGAAAACCATGACTAACATAGGAAATAGCCATCAGATAAGAAATGCAGAATAAGATAGCAGTGTCCAGGAAAGAAAAAGATGATCTCAAGGACCGGGGGGACAAAAGGTCAAATGCTATATGTTTTAAGATACAAAAATAGGAAATAAACATAAAGTACTTTCACACAAATACACACAAAGTCAACCCACATGGATTCTTTAAATGTCATTTACTTACAGTATACAACCTATCCTACAAAACAACTTTATAAAATATCATCAACAATTGCATATGGATTTGAATTTTTCCTTGCTGGGAAAATTATGAAAACATACTTGTCACCAAAAATTTTTGAAATTTTATAGGAACACTACGCATGATAATACTTTATTTTCTCCAACATACATCCCGTAATTTAAAAAAAAAACAAAACACAGAATTTCCTTTAAAAATACAATGTAGCCCTAGCCAATGTGGCTCAGTAGTTAGAGAGTCAGCCCTTGGACTGAAGGGTCCAGGTTCAATTCCGGTCAAGGAGGCGTATCTTGGTTGCAGGCTCGATCCCAGGCCCTGGATGGGGCGTGTGGAAGGCAACCAATATTTCTCTCTCACATCGACATTTCTCTCTTTCTATCTCTCCCCTCTCCCTTCCACTCTCTCTAAAAATCAATGGAAAAATATCCTCAGGTGAGAATTAACAACAAAAAATATAATATAATAGTTATGTGACCTGACCTTCAGTCAATCAACATGTAGTCTTGGTAGTCGAGTCCCATATCCAGATCCTTTTTCTCAAGTATCTTAGGTAAGAGACCTTCAGCCCACACTTCTCAAAATATCTTTTCAACAAAAAGAGTGCTTTACCTCCACCCCAGAAAAAGCTGTGTGCCAACTGTCTCCTGGAGTTTCTGATTTCTTTCCAGCTCACACATGCTATTACCCTAACGACTCACCAAATCCTTAGCAATTTTAAAAATACACCCTGTATCCCAGATATTAAAATTACACTTACCAAGTTTAATAGAATGTACTGAAAGCAGCATTGAAGTACCAACTGCACATCAATTTTTATAAAGATCTTCCTCTGTCTACTATGCAACCTAAAATAGTTTTCTCAAAGAGAGAAATTTTTTTTCTCTTTTCTTCTTAATTCATCCTCTCTCTCCTTTCTTTCTCCTATCTCTGTTTTTCTGCCTTTGTTATTCTGTGAAAAATTGAACATATTATCACATTGATAATATTTTTCCCTAATGATAGCAACTTTTCTTCCTGGAGGTTTCTTAGCTAACTTGTTTCACCTGTGGCAGTTTTAGGTAAAATCTCAGATTGGAATTTCTATACCTATCTAAATGGATCCTTTCTCATCCTGCCCCTAGCCTCTGAGGTATGGAATCCGTGGTGTGTTCTGATGTTATTCAACGATAAGGCAGGAGCAGAGATTAGATGTGTTCTGAACTGTATTCATGTTCTCTTTTTGGTTGCCTAGGAGAAGGAAAAAATCTTTAGAAAAATATTTCAGAAAATCTTTTCTGAGTTGATATGTAGTGCGTTTCTCCTTTTTTATACAAGGTGACAGTGTGTGTGAGATGTAAAGATGAGTTTGCTCAGGCAATTACCCCTTGTTGATCGCAGATTATTTCCTCTGGCAAACTCGAAAATAACTTGTTGGTGTATAAGTTACTGCTGTTCTGGGATGTAGTAATTTACTCTCCTGCCTTTTTTATGAGCACATTTATTTTAATCAGTAGAGTTCAGAATATCTCTTTTTCATCTAGCTCCATCTCTTTTGGAGTTATGCACCTTCTAACATATAATGAAGGAAGGTCCTTTTGCACACACAGGAGAAAAGAGGCATGATATATTACTGAAAAAAATGGTCTTTGAACAGGAACTCACATCCCATGATCTTTGTTTTCATGTTAAAAACACAATTTATTTTCTACAGCTCTAGCCAAATTATTTTTCTTACAAAAACAATGTTTCAACTCACAGAGCAACTCAACATTATCTTTCATTCTGGGGACCGATAACATAGAATAGTTTCACCCATAGGATGAAGAAGAACATGAAAGAATTCAGGTTGGCAAAACTGATACAACTTTTAAGAAATATTGCAGGTTATACACACTACTGAATGCTTGTAGGGTAAAAGCAAGCTGGGGAGTTTTACACTCTTCACCATTTTGCAGATGAAAATTGAAAGAGTCGAGAAAAGAAAAGATAACTTTTCCATGGAAACTGGGAATTTTAATGGAGATCAAACAGTTAACTAAGATCCCTAGCCTCTCCTGTTACACAGTTTCCCTTAAGGGGAACCCTTAGCCACCTCCTCACAGAGCTCCTGCTAATTCTAATAGAGGTATATCCACTTCTGGGTATTTATATGAAGAATATCCAAAGACACTAATGCACAAAAAGATATATGCATTCCTATGTTCTTTGCAACATATTTCCAATAACCAAGATGTGAAAACAACCTATGTGTCCATCGATGGATAAATAAGATGTGGTGTGTGTGTGTATGTGTATGTGTGTGTGGGCTTAACAGCATCTGCTGATTTTTTTTTTTTGCTGCTGATTCTTTATGTTCTTATTACCTTTTTCTCCCAGTCATAAAATGCTAAGTAAAAAGTTTCCTCTCATCTTGAGGTTTATTAAGAGGACAAAGAAAAACTAAAGATGTAGAAGCATTTGGTTTTCGTGAAAATAAAAGGAAAGTAATTTGAAAGCATTACTTCCTTGTGCTTCTTCTACAATTTATAATACCAATTCAACATACTAGTGCAAATACATTTCTGATGACATTTTCATCTCGAAATCACATGCATCAATGTGTTATATATATTACTAATTAAACAGAACAGCAGCAGAGGTTTTTACTTATTATTTTTTGTTACTCCTCACCTGGGGATATTTTCCCATTGATTTTTAGAGAGTGGGGAGGGAAAGACAGAGAGACTAAAGCATTGATGTGAGAGAGACAAATCTATTGTTTGCCTCCAGCACATACCAGGACTGGGGCCTGGGGTCACGCCTGCAACTGCTACCGCAACCGAGATACGTGCCCTTGACTGAAATCTAACCTGGGGCCCTTCAGTCCGCAGGCAACGCTCTTTACATTCTTCTTGTTGTGGCTGTTGCATAAGTAGAAATTCTCTTTATCTGACTAGCAGTAAATTTGCTTCCCACTTAGATGATTGCAAGGAAACAGCCCAAATCCATGCTGAAGCAGGAATCCATGGTGTTGTTTTTTTAAATATTTTTAAAAGTAGCAAGTTTACAAATCTATTCTCCTTAATAAACTGTTGTAAAATATGGAAATATATGCTAAGCAGATGCTTGGTTTTCTTTACTATAAACCTTGTGTGAAGAGAAAATAGATAATGATAACTAAATATACACTAGAGGCTTGATGCACAAATTTCATGCAAGAGTTGGCCTTCCTTCCCCGCAGCTGCCGGCACCAGTTTCCCTCTGACACCCAGACCTGGGCTTCCCTTGCAGCCCCAGCTTCGTCCAGAAGGTCGTCCATCTAATTAGCATATTATGCTTTTATTATTATAGATTATTATAGATATGTGTATATACTAGTGTATATATATATATGTACATATATATATACACACACACATAATGTGCATATATATACACTGTATTAATATATAGGGTATCAATAAATGTATACACACTTTGAATAATTATAAAGGCAGTGTTTATTAAAAATACATTTCATTTTCATAATTGAAGTCAGCTGTTAAAAGTATGTATACATTTTTAGGGGTATACTCTGTATATATCAATTATGTGTTCAAAAAATAATATTAAATATTATACAATTTAAAACATACAGCCTTATTTGTCTAATTTCTGATGAGTATAAACAATTTAAATTTTAATATGTTATAAATATCACTTCTGTTACTTGACTAATATTTAAAAGTAATAAAATTGGTAAGAATTATTTTATTTTAATGATGTAATTGTCAAACAGTTTGCCAATAAGTACAATAAAAGATTCAAAAAATTAGAGTAGCTAATATATTTAATGTGGAAATTATGGAAAATTAAAATATCTGGGAGCCCTGACCAGTTTGGCTCCATGGATAGAGCATCAGCCTGCAGACTGAAAGGGCCCGGGTTCGATTCCGGTCAAGGGCATGTGCCTTGGTTGTGGGCACATCCCCAGTAGGGGGTGTGCAGGAGGCAGCTGATTGATGTTTCTCTCTCATCAATGTTTCTAACTCTCTATCCCTCTCCCTTCCTCTCAGTAAAAAATTAATAAAATTTATTTTAAAAAATATCTGGGAGATTTTATCTTGATTCCCTGATCAAATGAAGCTGAGAAAAGCAAAAAAGAATAGGAATAAGAATAATAAAACAGAATTACCTCATAGAGATTCCAAGAAAAAATAAAAATAAAATAGATAAAACAACATAAAAAGCCACAAAGACTGGTAGTTTTATCACAAAGAACATTATCATCTCACTGATTAAAAAATATAACATGAGGAACACTAAATCACATCTAAAAATTAACTTGTTTTCTTTCAATCTGGAATCCGGTCTAATAACACTGATTTGGGTAGTTTTGCCAACAGGAGAGCTGGTTTCCCAAGTGACTCAATTTCATAATTTTAATACCAACCAAGATATATAGAATATAACAATGACTAATAAGGGTTAGATATTGGTCCTAATAACATTTTAATTATATAGTTGGCCAGACAACTTTCTTAAATTTAAACATATCAATTTACTTAAGAGAGATATTTATCTATGAAAATTAAAATTATATAAATTGAAAAGGTTCTTACACATTACAACACTAATTTGGAATACTTAATACTGGCTTCACAAGAGTATCAGATTTAAATACCATGAGCTACATTATTATCTGTTGAAAAGACAAGTGAGTTTGGGAGGGGGTGGGGAAGATCAAATAACTAATATATTATGCATCTTGTATCAGAAGATAACATTTAGTGGCAGCAGTTAGGGGCTTGGATTTACTGTATGGTAACCATGGTTTGGTGGGTCATTAGGTGTTTTCAAGTAATTAGAGGCTTATTAGGAGGGTGAATATCTAGACTTGAATTAAAGCAACTGCAAATTCAAGAACAGCAGCTCTAGGCACGAATCTAAAAAAGAATGCATGCAACAGAGCTGCAACAAGGGGGCTGGGCAACAAGGAACCAGCCTTTGCTATTCATACCTTCTCTTCCTTCCTGTTGTTTTTGACTGATGGTTATAGGGAGGAATAGAATTGCTCCAGGAAAAACTCTATCTAGTAGAGAAGGGGGGAAAACACACACACAAAAAAACCTCCATCTGTTTGGTGATGAAAAGAGTCTGAAACCCAGCAGCTTAGGTTAGAATTGCTGGACAAGCCCTTATCAACTCCTTGGGCAATTTGTGGAATATTTTAGCCTAGGAGAGAGGGAGAGAGAGAGAGAGAGAGAGAGAGAGAGAGAGAGAGAGAGAGAGAGAGAGAGAGAGAGAGAGAGAGAGAGAGAGGGAG
>PVJC01002188.1:0-16006 GCA_004026665.1 Murina feae | reverse complement strand
TCTGTGCCCGTTTTCTGAATGAATGCTCATAAAGGTATTTTTCCTCAATTTGAAGATTAAATGGATTATTACATATACCACCCTTAGAATAACGCCTGGTAGATAATTTCTCGTAGTTGGCTAACATACCAAAGGCAAACAATAAAGCAGGAGAAGCAGTGGTGGCAACAACAATTATCTGCTTTCACAGAACATGATCTGTTTTCGTTGGGGGAAGCTGTCTTTGAAGGAGGCAGCATAATAGAGTGGAGTTTGCCTTGTGGTGGTTCTGCCACCACCTTGTTGTGAGTCCCTTAATATTTGTATACGCCTCAGTGTTCTTATCTAGAAAATAATTTCAGTTTGATAATTTCTAGGTTCTCTGGCAGCCATGGCATGGTTTATGCTCATGAAGATGGGTCTTTTTTTATGTTTTTGCTTCCACCTCTCAAAGGATGCAGACAAGCAACCAGAAGCATGTGGAGGGTGGAATGTAGAATTAGGTTCTCAAATGGAACATCATTTAGTTCCTACACTCTCAGAACACTCTGCACATGTGTTCTTAGGCATCTGTACCCACAAACCACATGCACTAAAGAGTGGTGTGCCTTACCTGGTTGCTCTGATACAATAAATTCCCACCACATAGTGAATTTTTAAATCGAGACACTTATTTCATTTCATTATAATGGGTAAATTGTTACTTTATACTCGAGTGCCCAGAGGTAAATACAAAATGAGACGACTACTCCTCTAATAAAATCACTGACATGTTAAAAGGGTTCCCATTTTAGTTATTTATGCTGTTTTCCTTCAGTTTTAAAGATGACACTATTCTTTATTACACATTCTGTATGTGTTATACTTGTACAACATATTTTCTTTCCATGACCTATTAAAGTAGCAAAATACTTTCTATATTCATGCATCTCTTAGCACACAACCTACAGTTTTAAATATTTTTGCCTTCTCTCTCAGAGGGAAAAAAATTAGTTTTGTAGTGAAGAAAAAATCTTAGCCAATTATGTCACTTTTTTTTAATCTTGGTTTCAACTTAGCATTATCTTGGGCTTAGTAGTAACAAATGATAAAATGACAAATAAATTCTGACATTCCCTGCATAATCTACATTCTTGGCCATCGAATCTTCCCTTTACCAGCTTCGTAGGAAATGTTTTACAAAAAAAGAAAACCTCAAACATGACTGCCAATCTAACCCATGCCATTATGTGTGTCGTGCTGCCGAAGTGCACTTGGAATCCAGAAGTACAATGTGCCACAATTCGTCTCCTTGTGACTCATGGCACCAGATGACAAGCAAGTCTCTGTCCTCCAACAGCCCCAGAAACAGTGGAGGATCCGTGTGGGTGTTCGTGGCGTGAACAGACCAAGTGGGAGGCAGGAGTCCAAGACTCAGGCTTCCGGCACATACCAGTACGCTGACAGATGGCATATTCTCGGCCAGAGTCCAAGGATCCTGGTCACCTAGTGAACTTTCCCTGACTCGGGGGTATGTCAATATCCCAGACATGCAGGGGCACAGGCCTCACTCATGAATCATTCTGCTAGAAGCTGCCTCTGTGCCTGTTTTCTGAATGAATGCTCATAAAGGTATTTTTTCCTCAGCCAAGAAGACTGTTTAGCAGTTTGTCACACAATTACTGTGGGTTGTATCAACACAGAAAGTATGTTTTATAATTCAGCCCTAATGAATTTTTTGACCCATAAATCAATAAAGCTATTATAGATTGACTAATAATATTTGCTTTCTGAAAGCATGTATGATATCAACAAGGTCAAGCTTACTGTCATTTTTAATAGGGGGGAAAAAAAACCTGTACTCAAGGGGCATTTAACATATTTTGACAAGGTGACCCACAATTATCCACTAACATGTATTTGTCTAAGTTCTACTGCATTGATATGCAGGGACCATGTAATAGTTCACTGTTATCCCACTTGGGGGTGGAGAATAAGGCAAGAGGGACCTTTCCAAGGTCTTTCACAGCCAGAATGCACTTCGCTATTGCTGTATTGATTAAACATTTGGATAGTTAATCAACACAGCTCAGCCCTTTTAACCTGCCATATGCAGTATACAAAAGAAAAGAGAAAAGGAAAAAAGAAGTGGAAGATAAAACATGAGGATCTATTTTTTCTTATTTTCAAATGTAACAGAGAAAGTATGTCTTTCCAGACAGTAGGCTATAATAAAATATAGTACCCAATGTAGTCTTGAATTAAAAGATATTTGGACTTTTCTTACTGTTTTGCTTGACTTCATTTTTCAGCATTTTAAGTGGGTTAAAATCCCACACTCTTTGTAAGCATGAAGTTGTGTTCTTTACAATCATGTAAGTTCAGTCCATGCATGATTTCCTTTTCAGATAGAATATTCCTCAAATTAAAAATAATCTCACTGGAGTTTTCCATTTGAAATTCACTGGTTAGTTTCTACCCCTAGATTTTCCTTTCTTATCACAGGTACCAATATTCTGACATCCTCTTCCTTTCTATAACTATTCTCATCATCACACTGTCTCATTTTCTCTATTAGGAAATCTAGGTATCCATCCATTTTTTTATGTAGAAAATCCTCAGTTTGTCTTCTCTTTATTTCCTTTGTTTTCTCTTTATTTTTTTTAATATATTTTATTGATTTTTTTTTTACAGAGAGGAAGGGAATAGACAGCTAGAAACATCGATGAGAGAGAAATATTGATTAGCTGCCTCCTGCACACCTCCTACTGGGGATGTGCCCACAACCAAGGTACATGTTCTTGACCGGAATCAAACCTGGGACCTTTCAGTCCGCAGGCTGATGCTCTATCCACTGAGCCAAATCAGTTAAGCTGAACAATTATAATCCTCTTTTAGAAAATCACCAATTCCTGCCATTCTCCCCTTAAGCTTCTTACCAACTGGTAAGGAACAAGATTATACACCACTCATCTCACATTCTGCCAAATGGTTCTGTTTTGGTTTTCAAATGATATCCTCCACTCAACATACATAATTCATGTACAGTTGTGGTTAGTTACATTAATTTACTTCACCTGTTTATTTGCTGAACAATTTCTAACATTTTACTTAAACCAGTTTTTCCCAAAGTTGTGTGATCATGACAGTCACCAACTCTAATCAGAACTACTAGATCATATCAAAGAATAGGACCTAGGAATGTATAGGTTAACAAAAACCTTGGGAGATTTTCAGAATCAAGAAAGTTTAGGATCCACTGGTTTAATCCATTATTCATTCATTTGTTTCATAAGGCCATAGATACTCCAGCTGAGTTTTTAGATCTCTTCTTACACTGTACACAAGAATAAACTCAAAATGGATTACAGACTTGAAACCACAAAAATCATAAAAAAAAACATAGGCAGTAAAATCTCAAACATTCCTTGTAGCAATATTTTTTCTGATATATCTCCTTGGACAAGAGAAACAAAAGAAAAAAAGGGGGACTATATCAAACTAAAAAGCTTTTGCTCCATCAACAAAATTAAAACACAACACACTGAAGAGAATAACATATTTGCCAATGATACATCTGATAAGAGTTACATTTTTAAATTTATAAAGAACTCAATTCAACACGAAGAAAACAAGCAACCCAATTAAAAATGGGCAAAGGACCTGAATAGACACTTCTCCAAGGAAAACATACAGAAGGCCAATAGACATATGTAAAGATCTCAACATCACTAATCATCAGAGAAATGCAAATTAAAACCACAATGAGATACCACCTCACACCTTTCTTAATGGCTATCCCCAACAAATCAATAAACAGCAAGTATTGGTGAGGATGTGGACTGTTGATGGGAATGCAGATTGGTGAAAACAGTATGGAGTTTCCTCAAAAAATCAAAAATAGGCCTTGCCCAGTGTGGCTCAGTTGGTTGGGCATCATCCCATGCACCGAAAGGTTATTCCATCTCTGGTAGGGGGAATGCAGGAAGTAGCCAATCAGTGTTTACTTCTCACATTGATGTTTCTCTCTCATTCTCCCTCTCCCTTTCTCTCTCTCTCTCTCTCTCTCTCTCTCTCTCTCTCTCAAAAAAAAAAAAAAGGAAATCAATTTTTAAAAAATGGAACTGCCTTATGACCCAGCAATTTCATTTCTGGGAATATATCCAAAGAAACCCAAAACACTAATTCAAAAAAATATATGCACCCCTATGTTCGTTTCAGCTCTATTTATAATAGGTAAGATTTGGAAGCAGCCCAAGTGCCTATCAGAAGATGAGTAGATAAAAAAGGTACCTTTACACAATGAAATACTTCGGCCATTAAATAGAAGGAAAGCTTATCTTTTGCAACAGAATGGATGGATCCAGAAGATATCATGCTAAGTGAAATAAGCCAGTCAAGGGAAGACAAATACCATATGATTTCTTTTATATGTGTAAACTAATGAACAAAATAAACTAACAAACAAAATAGAAACAAACTCAGAGATACAGAGAAGAGACTGACAGATGTCAGGGTATAGAGTGACAGGAAATAGGTGAAAGGATTCAGCAAAAAAGAAAAAACAAAAACAAAAACCTCATAGCCCTGGCCAGTGTGCTCAGTGTTACAGCATCCTCCTGCAACTGGAGGGTCTTGGGTTTGATTTCCCATCAAGGTTCAATTCCAGGTCAGGGCTCATGCTGGAGTCAATCAATCAAAGTGTCTCTCTCACACTGATGTTTCTCTCTCCTCTCTTTCTCTCTTTCTAAACCCCTCCCCACTCCCTTCCACTCTCTTTAAAAAGCAATTGAAAAAATTATTCTCACTCCTCCAGTGAGTATTTAAAAAAAATAAGAAGGAAAGGGGCAAATGGGGGATAAATGGTGACAGGAGATTTGACTTTGAGTGATAAACACACAATACAATATACATGTGATGAATTTTAGAGTTGTACACTTGAAACATATATAATTTTATATACCAATGCAACCCTAATAAATTCAATTAAACATTTTTTAAAAGGAATTTACTAAGCCCGGCCAGTGTGTCTCAGTGGTTGAGAGTCAACCTAAGAATGAGGAGGTCATGGCTTGATTACTGGAGAGGGCACATGCCAGGGTTGCAGGCTCAGTCCCCAATAGGAGCTAAGTAATGTTTCTTTCTCATCATTGATGTTTCTCTTCCTCTCCCTCTCTCTAAATCAATAAAATATTTTTTCAAAAAAAATTACTAAAATTTCATTTGCAAAAAGATTTTTATCCAATTCAATAGTTATTGGGTACCTTCTATGTATAGTAATTTACATATATAATCTCATTCACCTTGCTCGTAAATTCATTCTGTCTGATTTTTGGTTTTCTATGGTTGAGATGTACATGATCATGTATGTATGACTACATTACATAGATTAAAATGTCTATTTTGAGAGAAGATTCTCTCTCTCTTCCTGGTTTTGACAAAGCAACTTGCCATGTTGTGCATTGCTGAATAGAAAGGGTCAGGTAGCCCTTCAATAATAAGCACTAAGGAAGTAAGAACCTCAGTGTGGCAGCCTGCAAAGAATTGAATGCCACCAACAATCACGTGAGCTTGGAAGTAGATCCTTTCCCAGGCAAATCTCAGATGAAACCACAGCCCCACCAGAACTTTCATTGCAGCTTACGAGGCTTCGAAGCAGAGAAGTCAACTAAACTGTGGCAGGACTCCTAATCACAAAAGCTATAAGATTAAAAATATGTATTTTTCTTAATTACTAAGTTTGTAGTTCTTTTATTACATATAGCAGATTAATAATACAGAGTACTTTAACTTTATAGCCATTGTTATTTTTTACTCCCTTGAAATTTTGGGATTCTGATTTAATGACATAACTATCGAGTGCTACCATTCCAATTTACCATCCTCTGGTCAATATACTACATTCCAAGGTGTGCCATATGAAGTACATATTTTAACTCCTTACGCAATAAAAATAACATGTGAGTGTATTTCTCACCTGCACTTTCTCCGGAAGAAGCAAGCTTATCATTCATAAGCTGGAACAGCACAAAGAAGTTTGTTTTCAGAAGTTTGAGTTAAATGAAATAAAGTAAATGCCCTATTTATCAAATCAAAGAAAATAGACTATTTTTTCTACACAAAAACGAGATTTCAGATCTAGATTATTGGGCTTTGTTGTGTGTAGAATGCTTTCTGCATAATTCTTCAAGTTCATCAGAAGCTTCCATTGGCCCTAAACCCCTTTATGACCAACAGGTGCACATCTGTAGAAGTGCTGCCTGTAGATGAACCTTCAGAAAGTAATCCAGGCACAAAGCAAAAACTATGGATACAACCAGGAAAAAATATTGTCATTATCTGTGCAGTCTCTTAATCAGCTTCAACCAAGGAAGGAATTGCAAGTAGTGGGGGAAATAACATAAAATGCATGCACACAGAAAACCTATGATCACGATAAACGGGTTCCTCAGTTTGCTAAAAATAGAGATCCCATTGTATAGTAATTATATCCCTAAAGGTTTAGAATAAGATGAGAATATCAAAAATAGGTCAGTATTAACTCAAAAATATGATTCTAGTCTTTAAAAAAAAAGATGAGAAAATTAGTGGTGGCCATTAATTTCTTGTTATTTATGAAAGCACTTTGGGAATAGGGTCCATTGAGTCTCATTTCCTTTTTATGGAAACAGACACCATTATTCAATTTTGTCCTATCTTTTTATTAATAGGTGTAAAACACCCCAAGAGAGTTCCAAAGCTGTGCAGAAACCAGGAGCCATGTAATATTTTACATCTATGTGTTCTCACGCAGCCTAGGAGTCCTCTAAACCACAGGAAGACCAAGCAAGACTGGTACGTTGGTTCTGTCTTCTGAAGGGACAACCTGATGATATTACTAGAGCAGTGGTCTCCGAGCACAAGATCTTACCACAGCAGCTCACTTTTATTTTCTCTTAGAGTGATCTTATTTTGTGTTAAGAATGCCTGCTTGTAGGTACCTCCTTTAAGATGCACATTTCTGTAGGAAGATAAGAACATCCCAAACTGAACTTCTTAAAAGTAATTTTTTTAGAGTATCTTCTAAGTTGAAAGTGTGATTCAATAGAAGATAGTAACTGGATGAGGAAAAGAAAAACTGAACCATAAAAACGGGGAAACGATACAGAAATTATGGAGAAAATTTATAAAGAAAATTAGCCTGCCTTCCACTCTGGATTGGCTAAAGACATACCAAAAGTGTCACTCATATTTAACCTTCAGAATCTTTGCTGAGGTCAAAACTCTGAAGAAACTGGATTCTTTTTGCAGGTTGGTCACAGATAACAACTCTAATGCTGATTGGTGTTGAAGTCTATTTCAGTCATGATACATTCTAATGAATAACTAAAAATTATGCATAAAAACTTATAGAATAGAAAGATTAAAATAGAATAATTCTCACTTAACTATATTACTAATTGAGAAGGCTCAGATCCAAGATTTTGTGCCCAAAAAACTGTCTGACCTTACCTACTACATAATAAATCCTCCCTGATGATGAACTGGGGCAAGATAAGCAGGCAGCCAACAGTCTAGAACTTTGATCAGAAGGAGGTAATTTTACTGAACTACCAAAACTCACTCAAGGAATAGGAAGCTGAATCTCTGACTCAAGAGGTTACTATTTGAGATTTTGCAGCTGTCAGTTACCTTCCTCCCTTTGAAGTAGGAAGAGTAAAAATAAATAAATAGATGACAATAGCATGGAAGGAGAAGAAAGGATATTTTAAAAGGATGAGAGAGAAGAATGGAAATAATTTAAGAGAACCCAAATTTAAAGTAATTTTAAGTGTTAAGATTTTATTGGATAGTGATTATGTAGATTGCATTAATTGAAGCTCTGTTGAAAATATCAAAGTCGTATTAGCTGACTTGACATCTGAGCCAAAGAACCTGCAATTTGACTGGTGTGATATAAGACTGTTAGTAATCTTGCTGTTAAGATATATTAATAGAATTGCAGATATGCCATAGGGTACAACCAGGAAGGAACATGCCTTGATAAGGTACCCTTCTGTAATGGATGCTTCATCCTGGTCTGCAATCCAGACTCCAGAATGTTAACTTAAACTATCATTTCACTCTACTTGGTCCATAATAATAATGAAATGTGGAAGGTTATTTATCTTGAGATTTGATTTTTAAAAAATTTAAAAATAACTTAAGGATGATCAATAAAATGTGATGAAATGAACACTCTGTACTTCACTAAATGATTTAATTAACCATAACTATGCATATGAGAAAACTACAAATAATATAGACTATTGTTTTGGTAATAATTAAGGAAGTACAACCTTAGCCATATATAGTTTAGGGATACATCTGCATGGTGGTTTTGCCCAAGGATTTTCTCTTTTCATGATCCTGTTCCATTTTGCTTATTGATAGTTTTAAATAAGCCCACATATGTGACCTGAGTGGTTCTACTTCCTACATTGCCCATGTTCCATGCTGTCTTGTGTTGGAATACTGACACTCTTTTGTCTCTCTCTCTCTCCAGGGACAAGCCAAGCTAGAAAGCAGGCCAATGCCATTGTTTCATGAGCTGAGTCAAATGAGAGGGTGAAAATTAGGAAAAGCAAAGTCTATTGTCATATCTACATGAGAGCAGGACAGCAAACATGGAAACAAATCTAAGGTGTCAGGGGTCCAGAGGAAGACTGTCTATAGGCATACAATGAAGATAGGAGTAAGTAAGTAAGAAGTACAGAAATGTTGCCACCCAATGATTTTGCTGTCCCTGGCCACATAGTGTGAGACATAGTGTGCTCAGTGATTCATAACCTTAGTTGTGCATTAGAATCACTCAAGAGCTTTTAAAATGCCCGATCCCAGGTACCACCCAAGACTCCTAATGTCAGAATCTCTGGGACTTGAGACACAAGCAAGCACTATTTTTAAATATAACTGATAGGATTACAATATGTAGCTCATGCTAAGAACCACTGGTATAAAGGCATCTATGAGTGAATTATTTTCTTTTATTAAAGAAATTATTTTCTTTTATTAAAAAGCAATAGGAAAATCTTAAGTCTTTCTGTCACTGTTATAAGTTCACAATTTAAAGAGTTTTCAACATATGGTATTTTATGGCTCTTCTATTGCTCTTAATCTGTTACATGAAACTTGAAAATGTTTATTGCCTCCAATGCACACTCTTCAATGTGTGCTTGTTGTCTATTACCTGGGTACAAGTTCTCACTCTTTCTTTCTTTACACACTTTTTTTTTCTGCATCAGGAAAAATACCTGCAAACCAGTGTTTTGGTAAAATGACAATATCTCTATGGAATATCACTCCCCAAAAACATCTTAGAATAAGCCCTAGATTATAGCCCCAATGTCACTTTCTGTATTGACCAATCAAACATCCTCCCTGACAGCAGCCAACCAATATTAGATTGCCAAATCATTTGAACTATAGATGGGTGTTCAATAACAAAGTCACATGTACACAATGTACTATAAATGGCATAAAATATATGCAAATCTTGTGAATGAAATAAAACTGGAAGATTGTTCAGAAGAAAAGCAATTGGGAAGGGAGGATCATAAATTATACCTAAAGTAAACAACAAATCTAGGTTAATTGACAAAGAAGAAAAAGTTATTAGCAACGAATTGTACATAGGCCATCCTTGGGTCTCAATTCCCTATGCTCAGAAACCACAAGGTATTCCCTATTTCTCTTACAGCTCCTTAGCTCTGCCTTTAACAGTCTCTGATTTGTTTATATTGTCCTTAAAATAAATCATAAAGCATCAAAATACTAGATAATCCTGTGTATTATGTCATTCACATACTATAGTATCATATGGGATTCTCTCAAGCAGATATTGTATTTTCAAGGTTAGTTGTTTTTCGTACATTTCATGTTTGTCTACCCATGTCTCCCTTTCTTTCATTTTTGCCAATCACTCAAACCTCATTTGTGAGGCTTCTCAATGGATATAAACCTGATCATTAATGACTCCTCTCCTGAGATGACTTTTCAAGGTCATGTTGAGTTATAAATAGATCTTCCAAGGTTCATGCTACCTCTCTCAAGTTAGAGTTTTCCATGAAACTTTATGAGCATGTTCCATATTTTATCATCTAAGTCACTGATAAAATGTTAAATATTACCACCCAGACAGACCCTGCAGAACATCATTTGATGTGTCCTTTTAGGTTGCCTCTGAAACATTAATAATTTCTCATTGAATATGATCCTTGAACCAGTCTGTACCCAACTAAGAGCCAGAGCTGTATTTCCCTAGATTGATAGTGCTATTTTAAATCTATATGCTACAACCCTGAGGAGGGAATTTTGTCCTCTTCTATCCTCTCTCACAGAGATTAAAAAAAAAAAAAAAAGATTTTTTAATTTCAGCAGCTTAAAACTGACGGCTCAACATATGCCAAACAATAACCCAGGATAATTTAGCACTGTTCATAAACGTGATATTTTCAGAAAGCCATAAAAAAGAACTCCCCATTAATAACTCTGGCTATAAAGGTTCGTCATGGGCTACTATTCTCACCTCTTTGAACTTAATGACAACTCAAGTCAATGCCTTCCTTTTTTCCTTTGTTGCAGCTGCTATTGGGCTGGAAAAGACTGTTGGAAAGGACTGTTGTCCAGGCTCCAAGAAGTCCAGACAAGGTCTCCAGAGACTCTATTTTTTCTCCAGATCCTTTTACTGACATTAATGATGAAGCAGCTTTGTCTGTGCCTTTGCCTTGGTTAGCAATGCCTTAGTGACAGGGCAGCTCCAGATGCATTAGCTCAGCAGCTGATGCCATCATGCGAGCGTCTAACACTTACTTTAGGTAGGTGACACTTCTTAATATTCAATCCTGTCTTCACAATGTCGACTTGTCCCACCACATAGGGTGTTCTTTTTAGCATTATTATTGGGATCGTTAATATTTTTGCTTGCGATTTCTCTAAAGGGCATTTTTAAAAAAAACATAATTATTTATAACCTTTAATGCCAGGAGGTCAGTACAGTATGCCTGGAAGAATATGCATCACAGAGTTATTGTTTAGAAATGGTAATTAATTTTACAGTCAACAGTAGTGTGACACACTGTCTCTGACTAGACGTCCATTGTGGCTTTCTGCCAGGCCTTTGTAAGAATATTAATTGACGTCCAGCACTAAGCAGCCTCTTTGCTGTGTTTTTGAATGAAACAACATGCTTTAAATTAAATACCATCTACACTTGCATGTTAAATATCAGATTTTGTATCTTGATGTCACCAAATACAGTTGGTTTATATCTTTATATTTCCTCTTTTTCCCTCAGCTTTATTGAGGTATGATTGACAAATAAAAATTGTATATATTTAAGGTGTACAATGAGGTGTTTTGTTACTTTTACTTTTCTATTTCCTTTTTGCTCCTTCTCCTCCATTCTTGACTCTTAAAAAAACAACACTGTATTATTTGCTTTCCCTTCATTTTAACTTTCTGCTTTTCTTCCAACCTCTTACAATATGTGGTGGTAGGAACAGGGAATATTCTGCAACAAATACTTTGTGTCCCTAATATTCCTGAACATTTACTCCTAGGTTGCTGCTCCATCTCGTTCCAAGGTTTCCCAAGTAACAATACTCAACAACTTTATTTCATTAATATCATGGGTGATGTGCTCATCAACAAAGCAAGGTAGTCAGATTAGTTTGAATGTATGGCATTAAAAAAAGTAAAATTCAAATTCAAAATGACCTTGACAGATTGGAGAACTGGGCCCATAAACAGGATTTAGTTTCATGGGAGAAAATTCATGATTGTTCACACTGAGGGGACAGACAGCACTGCACAAATAAAGGAAAGCAAGTATGGTTAGCTAGCATGGGATGGAGTGGGAAGGGAGGGGCCAGCTTCCATGTAACAGCCAATTGCCAAGATGATAAATTAGTCCTTAAGAGCCCAAGATGACGGGATGTAGAAATGAGAACATCACATGGCCATGTAAAAAAAAAAAAAACATACAATCTCTAGCTTATCAGATCTCTGTTAGGTCATTTTATAATATATATAATATATAATATATATATAATATTATAATATATTATAATATATAATATATCTTATATATAATATATAATAATAATTATATATAACATATTATTATATATAATAATTATATATAATAATAAGTATATATAATAATAATTATATATATTAATATATATATAATATATATTATAATATATATAATATATCTTAGTAATCCACAGCTATTATGATAAGGTGGCCAGAGAAAAATGAGACAGAAAAAATAATGTTTTAAAAATGAAAACTCATGAGTACAGGTATGGATTCTCTCCATATTCACACAAAAATCAGGTGATAAAGTTCATAATATATTCATTCCCTGTTTTAAAGCAAGTCTCTTCATCTATATGATTAAGAGAAAATTGTTATGAATTAAGTTATTATTATGTTATTTGAATCCATTATTCACATAATAAATACAACTTTAGGTCTGGCTATTCGTACCTTTCTTTTTCATTTTCTTTATACACCATGGAAGACCTTCTTCGTTTAAAATCTTACAGAAAACCTTTGTATTTCTAAAAAAGGGAAGGGGTCTGGAGCCCAGCCAATACAGCCCTCTCCCCCGACCAGGAAAACACTGATCCAAACTGAGGTAAGGAATAAAGATGGGCTTCTTGAGGGTCAGAATCAGTGCCAAGAGTATTATTTGAACCCAAGTCTGTGGTCTCCCAGTTCAGGGTCCTTTCCATGGAACTTCATTGACTCCTGAAAACAGGTCTTACTTGAGGCATTTTTCATTTTTGCTTAACACAGATTTATTCCCCCTTTTATGCAGTCTTTTAAATTTCTTTTCTCATGTTCTCTCACTTATTTCCCAAAAGCCATTTGTTATGTAACAGATACCTATGTGTTCCTGTTTATAAATACTATACAGTGACTAAGAAAATATGGGGAAATGAGGGGGGAACCGACTATGACACTCAAACTGCAAATGTTGGAAATGTGCTCAGTGTCTTGGGGGCAAAGGTCACACAAGAAGGCCCTGATTGGTATGCAGAGTGTGATCCTGTATCATAGGATTTCATACCATCTGTTCCCTCTCTATTTTCAGTCTATACAAAATTTGGATGTGTGGTGCCACAGAGGATAACCTGGGGGTAATCAGTAGGGCACCAGCATAACTCCATGATGATACTGCAGAAAGCAAGAAGCTCAAAATCAAATTCATTACCAGGGAATTGAATCCAGGGAACATGACTTCATTAAAAAGTATGACTTTATAAATAACTACACATAAACAGACTGCTTTGCCTTAGAGACTAATATATTTCAAAATTATTATCTACTTAAAATATTTACCTAAAAGAATTCACAATTAGCTTTCAATATTTAAACAGTACATTAGAAAGGAAATGTTTATAAATATCAGAAATAAACGCCACTTCATTACAGTATGAACATATGCTAACACACCACATTCTGGCTTTTGAATTTAATACTGATATGGTTTACTATGTCTGTTTCTTTTTTTTTTTTCTTAACTGACATAAGGGTTTAGATAATAGCTAATATAAATTTATAAAATGTCAAATTTAGAAGACAGTGTTTGAACATTTGTCTTTTGGATAGCATTGTTAAATTTAACTTTTATTAACTCAGAAAAATCAAAGAGAAATATGATGATGCTAGTGAACCTTTGAAAATCTTTTATTTTATCACTTTTAATGCATGTTTAATATTTAACATTCATCTTATTACAGACAGGAATTGTGAAATGCTTGTGCTGTCTCTAAACAGTTTTAAAGTTCAATGCACAGTCACAATTCAGAGGGGAGATTTCACACATTTATGGAAAATAAGCCATTTTTGCAGTAAAGTTGCAAAGTGTGAAAGAATTCTTGTTTTATCTGCCTTCCTTATCATGTTTATGAGTTATTTTGCCTGGAAGTAAATTGACAAGTTGTCAATGAACAATAGACAGTGCCCCAGCGAGGCTTTTCACAGGTTCAGATGCCTTTGGGCGAAAGGGCTAAATCTGTAGCTGCAATCTAGCATATGGAGCACTGAGAAAAGTGGCAACGGGGTGAGAGACATTCCCTGCGAAACGCACGCGGCCTTGCTCTCTAACCAATCTGCTTGGACCCCTGCACATTATGAATTCATGTCCCATTGCCCTGCTGTCCAGGAATAGGATTGCTTACCTCCATATAACAACTCATTTCTGTTTTATCCCCCGTGGATTTTGGTCCATTTTGTCACCTTGAACCATTTTATTCCTCCAGACAATTATTAAATATTCATCTTTAATAATAAAAGACCACTTCCTCATTTTAGGTGATTCTCTGTTGGAAACTTCCCACATAATCTCAGAGGAAGGAAAACAGTCTCAGAGTCCCTTTCCTCTGTGGTTCAGGGTCGACCGTAACTTCCATCTCTGGCCATCACGTATTAGAATCACCTTGCTATAACATTTCATGCCTTTTTCTCCCATCTCAATTTTCCAGAAAGCTATTTTGAGCCTATTTCATAATAACTCAGGCAGCTGAATAAATTACTGGAGAGCTAAGTGGTCTTTCAATAGATGGCACTCTTTGTTCTGAATCAGCCTGAATACTATTTTGCTACCTCACTCATGGGCCAGTTGTTCTTTGAAGCTCTTACCCTCCCTGCAAATCACTCTTTAGGATACAGTAGGGTATGATTTGAAGTAAAAGCTAGAGCTGAGATTTCTACTCCACAGAAATCGGGAGGACAACAAAAAACACAGCCTCATCAGGAAGAATGTTTTTAGAAACATTCTTGAGGTTTTAACATAAGGATAGCCAGATCCAGTGCCTGCCATTGGGGATAGATGGAGTTATAGAGTCAAGACTTTGAATGTAGAGCTAATTTTATCATCCTAATTAGCTAGTTTATTAATCTTAATGAAAGGAAGAGAGCAAAGGGGAGACTAGACCTTATAAACATGATCATCTGGGCAGCTTCACCAGGAAGTTATAGCTTCACACTACCCAGGGAACCACCAACCCATTCCTTGCAAATCATTGGGGGAAGGAATCAAACAAAGGGGGAGACAATCATATGTGCAGTGAAGTTGGGGTGATGTATGGAAGGTACTCACCCACCAGTCTAGTCTGGGGAAAAGATCATTGGCTAGAAGAGTGCTTGAAATCTTGGAAGGAAAAATCCCCCAAAGAGTTATATTTCTATTGCCCCCTGTTCCCTCTTGCTCACTTGCTCTGTGACCTGCAGTCACCAGTGTGTTCTCTCTTTATAGGCATGTGGCCTTACCACCCGCATGGCCCAGTGCCATGCAGACCTCACACACAGGACACTTCAATATGAAACAGAAACTGTGACCAATGGTCTTAATCCTGGCCCTGCTGAAGATAAGATTGGGCTTCTTCCATGGCGAGATGGACAGAAATGGGAACTTCATTTAGTATCATCGATAAAGCTTTCCAGGAAACCCCATCCTCCCAGGGGGACCTCAGGAATTTGTTTCCATGTGGCACACCAGGAATTCCACTTCCACCAATAAGAATAGGAACAGAGAAAATACATGTAGGGAAGAAGCAGTGTGGTAGATGCCTGGGAATTCACTACCAAATCTAAAGGTGATCACTAACCATTATGGTCCATGATGTATGAGGGGATCAGGCTGGAGGCTGAAGACAAAGGAGGAATATATTTCTGTTCTCTAGTGGCCTCCAGCTATCACCCCCACTTCTCTGGCCTGTCTCCTCATTTACTGACCATTTTGACACCTGGTTTGGAATTCTTTCCTAATGTCAGCCATTGTATTAAGTCACTTCCACACCAAGTAAATAATCCCTTCATTACTTTAACCCTTCCCTCAGGAGATCTACTCCAGGTTCCATCTCCATTCCACCTCAACAGCTCAGTGTCTTGGGTATACCCTGAATCTTGTTGCCCCTGCTAATGGGACCTCCTACTCTTTCCATGCTGTTATAACTTACTAGGGGCCCGGTGCACAAAAATTTGTGCACTCGGGGTGGAGGGAGTCCCTCAGCCC